>JBBPPI010000010.1:0-57394 GCA_038091915.1 Leccinum griseonigrum | reverse complement strand
CTCACTCCCACCCTCACTTTCTCGCCAGAACTCGTTCTCACCGTCAGCGAACTGCATCAAACGCGACTATATGTGAACGACACGATGGAGATGTACGACGAGGACAACGAGCACCCGCATTGCCTGGTGCGTTACTCTTTCCCTCTCACTCTCTCCCTCACTCACTTCCCCGCCAGACCTCGATCTCACCGCCAGCGAACTACATCAAACACGACTATATGTAAAGTAGATGAAGCCGATGTACGACGACGGGGACGAGCACCCACATCCCGTTTGACCACGCCGTCATCGAACTACGTCAAACGGGAGGATATATAAACCACGGAGACGTAGGACGAGGGGACAACGGCCTCAACCTCTGACAAAAATCGCATGGTGCGTCACTCCTTCCTTCTCACTACCTCCCTCACTCACCCCTCGCCAGACCTCGGTCTCACCGCCAGCAAACAACTTCAAACGCGAATATATGTAAAGGAGACGAAGGAGATGTACGACGAGGAGGACAACGAGGACCCACATCGCGTGGTGCGTCACTCACTCCCTCACCCTCACTCCTTCACTCAGCCCCCGCTAGACCTCGTTCTTACCGGCAACGAACTACGTCAAACGCGACTATATGTAAAGGAGACGGCGGAGAAGTAGGACGAGGAGGACAACGAGCACCCACATCCCGTTTGACCACGCCCTCAGTGAACTACGTCGAACGGGAGGATATTTACAGGAAATGACGGAGACGTAGGACGGCGACTGTATGTAAAGGAGACGAAGGCGATGTGGGACGAGGAGGACAACGGCCTGACCCTCGGTCAAAAATCGCGTGGTGCGTCACTCCTTCCCTCTCACTCACTTCCTCACTCACCCCCCGCCAGACCTCGTTCTTATCGCCAGCGAACTACATCAAACGTGACTATATGTGAACGAGACGAAGGAGATGTACGACGACGGGGACAACGAGCACCCACATTGCCTGGTGCGTTACTCTTTCCCTCTCACTCTCTCCCTCACTCACTTCCTCGCCAGAACTCGTTCTTACCGTCAGCGAACTGCATCAAACGCGACTATATGTGAACGACACGATGGAGATGTACGACGAGGGGGACAACGAGCACCCACATTGCCTGGTGCGTCACTCTTTCGCTCTCACTCTCTCCCTCACTCACTTCCCCGCCAGACCTCGATCTCACCGCCAGCGAACTACATCAAACACGACTATATGTAAAGTAGATGAAGCCGATGTACGACGACGAGGACGAGCACCCACATCGCGTTGAACCACGCCCTCAGCGAACTATGTCAAACGGGAGGATATATAAACCACGGAGACGTAGGACGAGTGGACAACGAGCACCCACATCGCATGGTGCGTCACTCACTCCCTCTCACTCCGTCCCTCACTCACCCCCGCCAGACCTCGTTCTTACCGTCAGCGAAGTCCATCCAATGCGACTATATGTAAAGGAGACGAAGGAGACGTAGGACGAGGAGGACAACGAGCACCCACATCGCACTGAACGACGTCGTCAGCGAAATACGTCAAACGGGAGGATATATACATGAAACGACGGAGCCGTAGGATGAGGGGGACAACGGCCTGACCCTCGGCCAAAAATCGCGTGGTGCGTCACTCCTTCCCTCTCACTCACTTCCCCACTCACCCCCCGCCAGACCTCGTTCTCATCGCCAGCGAACTACATCAAACGTGACTATATGTGAACGAGACGAAGGAGATGTACGACGACGGGGAACAACGAGCACCCACATCGCGTTGAACCACGCCATCAGCGGACTACGTCGAAGTGGAGGATGTTTATTGGAAACCACGGAGACGTAGGACGAGGGGGACAACGGCCTCACCTGCGGCCAAAAATGCTGTGGTGCGTCATTCCCTCCCTTTCACTCACTCACTCACTCACCCCCCGCCAGACGTCGTTCTCAGCGGCAGCGAACTACTTCAAACGTGACTATATGTAAAGGAGACGAAGGAGATGTTCGACGAGGAGGACAACGAGCACCCTCATCGCGTGGTGCGTCACTCCCTCCCTTTCACTCACTCCCTCCCTCACCCCTCGCCAGACCTTGTTCTCACCGCCAGCGAACTATGTCAAACGTGACGATATATACAGGAAACGACGGAGACGTAGGACGAGTGGGACAATGGCCTCACCCTCGGCCAAAAATCACACGGTGCGTCATTCCCTCCCTCTCACTCTCATCCCCCGCGAGACCTCGTTCTCACCGTCAGCGAAGTACACCAAACGCGACGATATGTGAACGAGACGAAGGAGATGTAGGACGAGGAGGACAACGAGCACCCGCATTGCCTGGTGCGTTACTCTTTCCCTCTCACTCTCTCCCTCACTCACTTCCCCGCCAGAACTCGTTCTCACCGTCAGCGAATTGTATCAAACGCGACTATATGTAAAGGAGACGAAAGAGATGTACAACGAGCAAGATAACGAATACCCACATCGCGTTAAATCACGCCGTCAGCGAACTACGTCTGACGAGGGGGGTAACGGCCTGACCCTCCGTCAACAATCGCGTGGTGCGTCACTCACTGGCACTCCCTCCCCCTCTCTCCCTCACTCACCCCGCGCCAGACGTCGTTCTTAGCGGCAGCGGACTACAACAAACGCGACTATATGTAAAGGAGACCAAGGCGATGTACGACGAGGAGGACAACGAGCACCCACATCGCGTTGAACCACGCCGCCAGCGAAATACCTCGAAATGGAGGATATTTACAGCCAACGACGGAGACGTAGGACGAGGGCACAACGGCTTCACCCCCTCTCACTCACTCCCTCCCTCACCCTCCGTCAGACCTCGTCCTCACCGCCAGTGAACTACGTCAAACGTGAGGATATATCCAGGAAACCACGGAGACGTAGGACGAGCGGGACAATGGCCTGACCCTCGACCAAGCATGGTGCGTCACTCCCTTCCTCACCCCCTGCCACACGTCGTTCAGCGCCAGCGAACTACGTAAGACGCGACTATATGTGAACGAGACGAAGGAGATGTACAACGAGGGGGACTACGAGCACCCACATCTTGTTTGACCACGCCCTCAGCGAACTATGACAAACAAATACGTAGGACAAGGGGGACAACGGCCTCACCCTCGGCCAGAAATTGGGTGGTGCGTCACTCCTTCCCTCTCACTCTCTCATTCACTCACCCCCCGCCAGACCTCGGCCATGCGGTCAGCGAACTACGTCGACCGGGCGGATATATACAGGAAACGACGGAGACGTAGGACGAGATCCATAACGGCCTGACCCTCGGCCAAAATCGCATGGTGCGTCACTCCCTCCCTCTCACTGCGTCCCTCGCTCACCCCGCGCCAGACCTCGTTCTCACCGCCAGCGAACTATATCAAACGCGACTATATGTGAATGAGACCAAGGAGACGTACGACGAGGGGGACAACTAGCACCCACATCGCGTGGTGCGTCACTCCCTCCCTCCCACTCTCTCCCTCACTCACCTCCTCGCCAGACCTCGTTCTCACCGCCAGCCAACTACATCAAATGCGACTATATGCAAAGGAAACGAAGGAAATGTACGACGAGGAGGACAACGGGCACCTCCATCACTTTGCATCACCCCGTCAGGGAACTACGTCGAACGGTACGATATTTACAAGAAACGACCACAACGACCTCACACTCCGCCAAACTTCGCGTGGTCAGTCAGTCACTCACGCTCTCTCTCTGTATGTCACTCATCCTCGGCAGATCTCGTTTTCACCACTCCCCGCCAGGCCTTTCCACACCGTCAGGAAACTACATCAAACGCGACAATGTTTACAGGAGACGACGGAGACCCACCATGAGTGGGACGAGGAGGACATGAAGGAGGCAGACGATGAGGGGGACAACGACCTGACCGTCCGCCAAACCTTGCGTGGTGCGTCAGTATCGCTAAGCATCGGTGAGCCTGGTATTCCCTACCTGAGTCCGTCGGTGACCGCGAGCGTATGACGACACACGTTCGTGGTGTGTCACTCCCTCTCTCTCTTTCTGTTCTTTACTCACCCCCCGCCAGACTTTGTCCCCGCCGTGAGCAAAATGAGTTCAATGCGACAATATTCAAAGAAGACGAGCGAAACATACGATGTTGCGATCGAGGAGGAGACGACGGAGACGGACGACGAGTGCCCGGGGACTTATCAATGGCGGCACAATGCAAGTATCCCAGTCCAGTCGTGACGAGACAACTGACAAAGGGCCGACGACTGAGTCGCGGCGACTGTGGCGATGGCGACCGCAACGCGTCGAGTCGACGCCGCAACATGCCCACAGCGGCGACAGCGACGACGCGTCATGACGATGCCAAAGAAGCTGACCAAGCCGCGACGAAGACGACACCCCACGATCACGATGTGTTGCATACCGTCAGTCACGGCGAGTTGTCATGGAAACAGCAGTGACGACTACGACACCTCGGACAGTGACAACGGTGACCATGACCATGACCGGGACACGTCGGCCAGTGACAACTTCGGTGATCACGACTCGGACCACGACACCGTCGAGTCGACGTCGCATCACGCCGACACGCCGACAGCCAGCGACACACCCCAGACTCCCTATTATCTCATTGCCTGAGCATCAGCATTCTCGGAGTGATACAATGACAACAGCACCAAGTCAGAGTCACACAAAGCCTGCCGTGTACAAGACCATCCGAGTCTTGTTACCACTGCCAGCCTGGAATAAAGTTACAACTTTTTAATGATACTATGATGATTCTCCGGGTCATGAAAATTTCATAGGAGTAGTCAGTACTAGTAAGTATGCCATGATACTAATTAGGACTCGCCGGATCATGCTAGTACTAGTAAATGTATGTCAGAGTCAATGATATAGCACTCAATGGTGTCAATCAATCAGACCTAGTAACTACTAGTTTTGAATACATCACAGTCTGATCAATTCAAGTTCAAGTTCAAGTTCAAGTTGGTACTCCAAATCTGGAATACCTGTGTGATCTATAAGGCTGACATTGCCTGTGGAAGACTGGGCTGCCTGGGCATCCTGCTATGACCTGTGCTGGCTTGCATGCTGTGGATCCTGTGGGTCTGTTGAACTGGAAGTTTCTGTGGACGACTGTGCATCCTGCTATGACCTGTGCTGGCTTGCAGGCTGTGGATACTGTGGGGCTGTTGAACTGGAAGTTTCTGTGGATGACTGTGGATGCTGTGAAAACTGTGGGCAGATAGGTGGTTTGCTGATGTTGGAAGGGAATCGGAGCTTGAAAAGTTCTTGACACTTGATCCGATCGCCACTGCATCAAAAGAAAGTCACCTCATAATATCTCAGGGGCGAGCAGCCCTCAGAGTGCAACTTGAACCGAGTCAACGCCATTGTTAATCTGATTGTCCGAGAACGAGAGGCATCGTGTCCGCATTCTTGTGTTTTTCGATGAAGAGTTGGTGAGGATGACATGTGAAGACCATGCGTTGAAGAGAATGAAGTGTTGCACGTCGAACACGACCGCGGGTGAGCCACTGAACCTAAGGTGTGGTCTGCGGACAACGTTCTGAAGAGGAACCTGGCGATAGTACTTGGCGCCGATCTGTAACTTGGCGCATCGCGAATGATTGAACCGCGTGCCATGAACATTTAAAACAGAATTCCGCCGCGTGAATAATCCTGAAAATGTGTGAACAGACTTACAACATTAGCATTGGCGGTGTTGTTGTTCAGGGTAGGCCACGTATATCGCTGAACGTCGCAGCAACACCCACGGAGTTTTAGTGCTAACTTGAAGGAACAGATCTCGGAGCGGACCCGTCATTGGCATGGTTAGTTGCAGTGATAATATGTTGTGCACTGCGGGATTTGTCAAAAACGATTGAAGAAACTGAGAAAAAATACTTGAGCCGCAGCCTAAAAACGGCGAGGTGGCGATGTTTGAGAATCTCGGGGCCCCCAGTATAAGTATGTCTGACAAGCATTTTCATGACACCCGAGGCGTGGATGGCTGACCCGACCCGACCCAAACCCATCGTCCGAATAACAGCAGGGCCTGGAACAGTAATTAAGTCGTGCAACCCGCAACTTGACCACGGAAAAAATAATTACCATGTGGGGGTTGTCGTTTTAGCCTTGGTTCGTGGCAAGGTGACTGGTCACAGTTATGTACGTTGATAGACTCCGCTGAACAGCTTCACAAGACACTTGATATTATAAGGCCACTTCGATAAAGGCGACTTTGCCATGTTCGATGATCATGCCAGTGCCCAAAGCGAGGTCAGAGGTGAACCAACGTGTTCGGGAGGCTTGAAACTGGACCCCCGATTCTGCAAAGAAATCTTGTAACGTAACAACAGCAGGCACTACCGGCATCATGAACCATGCATTGATCGGCGGCTCATTGAATTCGTCGCCCTTGGTGCCGGGCCGGAAATGATCCCGACGGGCCGCTCCACGATACATCGCCTTGCAACGCGGCACTTCCTGAGTTACATAATAGTACAAGGGCCGGCGTTGCCGGCTGGGCACCTTGCTTGGGGGCGCTTTGTGATTCATTGCCTTATATTGGACTGTCGTCAATGCCGTCTCAGTTGTGAGAGTAGTAGGGACTTCTCAAGAATTCAATCATCATCATCATCATCGCGAGTGCCACGAACGGCGACACGATTTAGTCACGACACGATTTCGTTGCTGACACAATTCATTTACTACTATGTACGTTTTGCACACAAAGCCTACACGGGGAAAGGACCTTGCCAAGCAAGGTGACATTGAAATCCCCGTCACGGTTTTACTGAGTCCGAGTCTTGCACACGTTTCTGCCAAGTACAATTTAGCAGGTGTGTACCCCGCTCCCCAGTACACGGTACCCATCACGCACGCTCGTCTGCAGTGTACATACACGAGTCCACATCACCAGCGTCAGCATCTACATCTCCACCCACCAACTTCCCACTATACCTCGATCCATCCAGATCAGCAGCCTTCACCCAACCCCGACGTAGCATCAGATCATTCCGCATGTAGAACCGGTCGTGATATTCCAAAGTCTCTTCGAAACACGCTACATATTCCATTGGCTTCGAATCAGTCACCACGTAGCGGTGCACCGTGTCCCTGCTTCCTAGAGGGTTGCCGCATCTCAAATTTCAGGGCATGACACGCACAATGTCACTCGACCCGCCTTCTAGTTGAATTTTTTGTCTCGCATACAGCATGCGTTGCTTATTCGGGGATATTACCCCTTTTATTTACATAATTTTGCAGCTTCTTTTTCATAGTTTCTGGGGTCATTACTTCATCGGATTTTACGTAGGGAGATAAGGTGGGAAAAATGTCGAACTATTACAGTACAACTCAAGTAGCTCATGCAATGTGAGCGAGTACCCTCTGAAACCCTTGCCGCAAAGCTTCCACCAGGAATAATCCAGTAAGCCCCCGATTCAACGTTTCTGCTTATAGAAAAGAGGACTCCCGGAGAGGAATGAGAACTGGCGTTCAGTTCTCGTTCCTCTTTGTGATCGCCTCACAACTGTCAGTTCTCATTCCTCTAGTGCCAGTGAAGTACCCACCCAGACCTACGACGTAAATGGCTTCAAGGTCTCAGGCTCGAGGAACTAGAGCCTCTGGCCAGACTCAGGTGAGTCTTCACTTGTTCGCTTTGCAGTCGCTGATTTTTACCCCAAGTATCGTAGCCATCCATATCTACGGCCATCGGACACTGTCTCTCTGCCACAGGGAGGCCCACTACCCGACCACAATGATAACGACGCCGATCCCAGCGCTCCCCCCGATGCCCCGATCTTTCCTTTGATGGATCATCCCCATCATCACCAACCCGCCGATTATGCTCACGAAGTCAACTTCGCCGGTGCTCCTCCCACTGCGGATCACCACCTTTACGCCCACAACATTAATCCCTATGGTTTCCATGCCCACTACAACGTCAACGCGGCTCCTTTCCATTCTCACGGCACCAACGCCAGCGCTCCCCCCATTCCTTTCCGAGTCGGTCCAGTCTTCGGTCATCCCATCGAAAGCCTGATATATGAAGATCGGCAGCCCCGAACATTGTCACGGTGGCACAACACGCCACAAGGAGTCGACTTCAACCCTGGACCCTCAACGTTCATCAATGATTATATATCTGATCGCTTAGTACACTCTGATCATCCTGAAGTGTTGACACAGGACATGCAAGTTCAGTCAGTCCTAGACGTACGTTATCTTGGCCATTCAATCTCCCTATACTAACCTACTTTAGCCATATATGACCCACCGCTTACGCCCCGATCTTTTTGGAGAGTGGACAGGACACATGCCACTTCAGTCAATCCACGAGTCAGGCCAAGACGTACGTTATTTTTGACCATTCAATATCCGTATACTAACATACTTTAGCCATATATGTCCCACCTCTCACATGATCCTTTTGGAGAGCTGTCAGCAATGACACGCTCCGAGTCAGCCCCACGGCGGTACAGTGACTCAGTTATGGTTAACCCCGGGCCGAAGCCTGCCACCACATCCCCGCTTGCTACCATGTCTGGCCCAACTGCCCCGTCTGGCCCGACGGCCACCCCATCTGGCCCAACTGCTATCCCGTCTGGCCCAACTGCTACCCCATCTGGCCCAACTGCTACCCCATCTGGCCCAACTACTACCCCGTCTGGCCCAACTGGCCCAACAAACAACCCATCAGACCCGCCTGCCACAGACTCAGCCCTGAAACACGAGTGCAATGAACTCACACACCAGTACTACTGCGGCGAAAGGCCTCTACGGGACCAAAACGCCGACAAGACTTGGTTGAGCGACGACCTTGTTGCTAATATGGCCGTGCGTCATGGTGGGTCCGACATAGGTATGTCAAATTGTTCGTGCGCGATGATAATAGCCGACTAATTGACAATCAAGCTGCGTGGAAGAAAGCTAATCGAGTCATGTTGCAGAAGACGGCTAGACACACGCTTAACGATCTCAGCTCCGTCTTCAAACGAATCGCCAGCGTCGTCGTTCACTGTAACTATGGCCTGTTCGTTCCCCTGGAATATCGTGTTGACCTTGCGGCCGAGTGGACTCCGAACGTCACACATGCGCTGCAGGACTGGCGGTTTGCAGATGGCCAGAGATCAGTAAGTTCCTGAATTTTTGAACTACACCTCGTCATAACTAACCGACCATCATTTACAGCTCGAGTCCGATCTGTCTGCGACGATACCTTTCGGGCATCCCGCGCTCGTTACCACAGTCCTAATCGGGTTGTGGTATCAACCTACCAGGAAGAGACCACTCTTCCAGTATCTACCGGATGGCGAAGTCGGTCTCGATAAAATGCTCGCTTACTGTTGTGCAGTTCTCCGCTGGGCGTTAACGAACCTCAAACAAGGACCAATGCTTAACTTTGAAGCAGAAATTTTTGGTGAAACCTACAATGATGCGCTCGCACGGATGCAGAGACTGCGTGCCGACGGGGGACAAGAGGGTGCGCTGTTTCTAGAATTGATTGATCATTTGCGAGCTCGTGGTGCGGAGCTCGCTGCAACAATGTCGTAGTCACTCAAGAAACAAGTAACGTTGGTAGTACGAACTGTTGTATTTTAAAATCTACGAGTGTCATCGTGTAGAATGTCACGATCTGTTGTTTGCGTATGAATCACACGTCAGTTCCATTGTCATTGCCTAGAAACGGCTTCACTTTCGCCAAGGAGGTGTGTTATACAGTCGACCAGCTCAGCGGGTATCTCCGAGTCATTTACACTTTGTAGACCATCATTAGGCATGACTTCATTCTCGCAAAGGAACCTCCGATTACTTCGCTTCCATTCTCCCTCACTAAACCTGCTGTTCCTGCGCAGCCCAGGCTGTCTGAGACAGTCAAGGCAGCTCCGCACCCGGTCCCTCCTACCCCAGTTTCAACTCTGCCCAGGATAGTACTCATGCCCCCGACGCCCGGCGCTGTAACGCTCTTTCCAGAGACTCTAACGCCTCCGGTATCGCCAGTCCCTAGTGCTGCACCAACGGGGATACCAAACTTGAACTTCTTTGCCAATTCCTCCGTATTGGCCAAGCCAGCGGCTGTTACAACACCACCTTTTCTCACTGTCCCTGGAGCTGAACCAGCAAAGCTTGCGGAGGTTCGAGAACCTACTACTCCAAAGGTGGATGATACAAACCCATCGCCATTCAGTGCACCATCACGACCCGTATCCGCATTCGCTGCGTTTACACCTGCCACTGGCGATCGTAAGCTTTCCAGTTATATTAGAATCATAACCATTTACACTGTTCCCCATCAGCGCTCCACACCGTCGCCAAGTGTCGACGTCGAAACCCACTCATGCAGCCGATACCCGCTCGGATCCCCTGCCACGTCACAGCTACTGCGCTACAGCCTAGCGAGATTTAAAAAGCCAGTGCATCGTGGGATTTTCCGGACACATCCAACCAGTCAGTAAAGCCCGCTGAACTTGGACACTGGACGCGGGTTGTCCTTTTCTATCACGAGTGAAGATGGCCCCAGGCCCACACACCGTTCACGATATCTGTTCCAGACACCGATCTCGATCTCTTACGTAAAAAAACTCGAACTCGTCACGTTTCCAGACGGGCTCGAGGACGCGCAATGGAATACGGTGCGCCTCTTGCTGACATCAAGAGGCTGATCGAACGATGGAGGGATGGATACGACTGGCGAAAACATGAAAAGGACCTCAACGACGAGCTGCCCATGTACACCACAGACATTGACGTCGACGATTTTGGGACGCTGAACATCCATTACGCGCACAAGAAGAGCACTGTGACAAACGCGACTCCCCTACCCTTCGTACGTATTGACTCTGGGTTTGTTGTCGGATGCCAGTTAAAAGGAGTACTTAGGGCCCGGAGGTTTCTTCGAAGCCAGAACGTTACTCCCTCTATTGATGCCTTCGTCGTCCGACCATCCCAGCTTCCATGTGGTGGCCCTCAGTTTACCTGGGTATGGATTTTCTGAGGCTCCTCGAAAGCAAGGCTTTGCAGTGAATGGTGTCGTGTTTGCTACCGGTGATCGCACTGTGATGGGATGCTTGGTCCGGATGTCTGGCGAGACCAAGTTCAAATTGACAACGATCCAAAGGGAAATCTGGTTTTTCACCAAAGTCATTTTTAGTATCGCTCTGTCGCTGTTCTGCCATTCGCTCCTTCTTTACAGTGTCTGGCTTCACAAGAGTTACAAAGGATACGAGAACATTAGTGTTGTCATTGTCAACTCCATTGGATGTCTTACAGCATTCGTGCCTCAGGCGAGTATCCCTGTCACAAATGTTATGCTTCGTTACTCAAATACCTTTAACTGCAGGGTCTCCCTCTCTACTTTGCTCTTTCTTTGACTGTGATTGCACGTCGCATGGCCAAGAGAAGCGTCCTTGTCAAAAATCTGGCGACGATCGAAATACTTCTGTTTTGTGCTCGGACAAAACCGGCACTCTGACTGCAGGAAAGATGGTGAGCGGCATTAGTGTCCCTGTATGAATGGTTCCTAACATTGATTCAGGCCGTCGCGTCTGTCGCGTTCCTTGATACATCCGTAAAAGCCGACGAGGTCGAGCGACAAGTGGCGGGAGCACCAGATCCTAAGGCATATATGCTGGGTTTGACGCCATTCACAAGGTCGCAAGGATTTGCAACGGCGCTCAGTTTGACGTTGCTACCGCTGATCGCCCAATTGCTGAGCGTGCTATCAAGGGAGATCCTACCAATACTTCCCTTCTTCGTTTTTACGAGGCACTGTCGATTCCTAGTCTTGGCATCGATACACCCTCACTCTTGGACAGTTCCAAACGTCTGTTTGAAATTCCTTTCAATTCGAAGAACAAGTGGATGCTATCTGTCGTTGAGATCAATGGTACGGTCAATGGTGACATTAGCGAGAAGAAGGGCAACATCTGGATGTTCGCCAAGGGTGCCCCGGATATCTTGTTCCGTTCCTGCAACACTGCCATGAAGTCGAACGGGTCCGTTGTTTCGTTCGACGAGACTGCGCGGAAACAGATCTCGGTACTACAGAGCACATGGTCGAGCGAAGGTCAGCGTGTCTTTGCCATGTAAGTCCTTTTCTCGCGTGTTCGCGCGTTCGCTCAAGGATTGTTAGATGCCGAAAACCTCTTGATACGTTCAAGAGCGACATCCCCCCGAGCGACTTGGAAGGCATAATGTACAGTGAAATGCAAGACCTGACTTTGATCGGACTGGTGGGCATCCGTGATCCTCCCCGACCGGATGTTCCGTCTGCTATTGATGTGATCCGGAGAGTGGGTGTCAGGGTATTCATGGTCACCGGTGATTTCAAGCTGACTGCCGTTGCGATCGCACGTCAGGTACGCCGCCACAGTCGTCTGTATCTCGAGTGATGTGCTGACCCAGTGGCTGTCCGTACAGGTCGACACTGTTACTCAACAACACATCGATACCATCGACGACATTTGTGCGGGATCCTCCAAATACCCAGAGGGTATTCGCCCATCATATACAAGCCTTCCGAAGACGATCCGATCCGATCCCTTGTTCTGACTGGCAAAGATGTTGCCACTCTTGTCCCCGCTGATTGGAATGTAATTGTCGGAGTTTACACTGAGATTGTGTTTGCATGCACTACCCCTGATCAGAAGATGTCGATCGCGAACAACATAAAGGCTCGTGGTGACAACACGGTCGCAGTTACTGGTGACGGCGCCAGCGTTAAAGGCGTCTGACATCGGTGTTGCTATGGGAAGCGGGAGTGATGTCGCAAAGGAAGCTGGTGATCTTGGTCGACCTCTATCGCCATTACATTGTTTGCTTAACACTCACGACGACGTTTAGCTGCTCTCATCTTGCTTAACAATGACTTTACATCTACACCGGTGGCCATTGAAATGGGTCGTTTGGTGTTTGACAATCTGAAGAAAGTGACGCTCTATCTTATGCCAGTAAGTCACTGTCAAACCTGAGCCTAACTTTGCCTTATCTGTTTCCCCAAGGTCGGTTCATACACCCAATTTATAGCAGTGCTCGCCAACGTCATGTTGGGAATGCAACTCGGCTTGAGTTCCACCTGCATTTCTATTTCTCGATCACAAACGACGTTGTCATGTCCATCTCTTTGATGTACGAGAAAGCGGAAGCCGACCTTATGTTGCGGAAGCCGAGGAATGCCAGGACTGATCGTCTCACAGACTGGCGGTTGTTCGTTCAAATCTACCTGGTAAGTAATGGGACATGTTTGAACAGCACGAGCACGGACTGACGGTGAATCAGTTCCTCAGGCTCATGGCTTGGCCGTGCTGTATGGCCATGTGGTTCGTGTGGATGGACGAGAATGGTCTCAGATTCTACGATGTCATACTGGTCTATAACAAGTAGCAAGACGGCTGGCAGGGCAAGTCGGCAGATGAGCCCACAAGTCTCGTCAACACCGGGCAATGTATCTAATAAGCCATTCCTTCCTCGGATTCCTGCCTGATCACTGACGCGGAATAGCTACGTGACGATGGTCCCTCAGTACGGCAACCTCCTCACGATCCGTAACAGGAGGGTCTCGCTCTTGCAGTCGAATCCGCTCTGGGGACCAAGGCAGAACTTGATTGTCCCCGTTGCGATGGTTGGTACCGCCTTGATCGCTGTCGCCAACCTGTATGGGGGTGGGCTCCAGCAGGTCTTCACTTCGCCGATCCCTGGCAAGTTCTGGGGCCCGCCATTCGGTTTCGCGGTTGCGGTGTTGATCATGGACGAACTCCGCAAGCTGATAGTCAGAACCTATCCCAAGGTATGAATCTGTACATGTGTGATCGTGCTCAGACATCATCTCACCGATTTTATTCATTTATTTAGCAGTCGATCACCGGATCGATCAACGTCGTTGGACAATGTCGCAGGCTATCTGTCGGATCGTTATTACCAGCTTGGAGATTTTTCCAGGGGGGACTGAGGATGGGGAGACCGTATTGAAGGTGGTTGCGGATCCAGAGGCCACCGTGGATCGCGGCAGAGAGGAACATGACACGGCCTGCCACACAATGGATCAAGTTGAGCCGGTACATATTGGGTGATCTGTGTCGCTCGGCCGAATCCTCATGATGGCGAGAGAGGACCCCAACGTGGGTACCGCATGGCAGCGAATAAGTGCCCAATTGGTACCCCGAAAGGGCCCGAAGTTCTTGCCCGATTAACTTGAGGGAATCGCCCCCTTCCTTTCCCCTCCACCTCCATCTACGAGCAGGAAGCTCCCTCCTCCCCACTCGTTATTGCCCAAATCGCAATCAATCTATCCGGGGTCGCGCCTTCACATGCCACTAGCGCCTCTGTGACTCGGCCAACTCCCTCGATAGGGCTTAAGATTGGTAGCTGGTACCCTAAACGGTCTCGGATGGGCAGCGGTAGGGGTAGCGGAGCCCCCTGACGAGAGCTTTTGCAGGCTCGAAACCGCTACTACCCGCTCCCCTATCTACCCCAACTCGTACTGTAGATCGTACCCTCTAACGGCCGATGGCCCGACCCTAATCCTCGGAGAAGGGTGTCAGACGGACGAGCAAGTAGAGCCCGAGTATCCTCTTCTCGCACACAGACCTAGCTCTAGGGTCACGCTTCGCGCTTCCCTAGACCACCCACAAGTGTATAGGTACGTATAAGCTTAATGGTTAAGACTATCGACGAGCAACGGAGGCCTTATCGTGAGTACGTGTGTGGCAGAGTGATCTCAAGAATTAACCTCACGCGGTGATCGATGATCCCCGAAAGATCACATCAGCAAACAGGTCAATGATGCAACGCCCACAACCACAACCACCAACGTGGTCAAAAGCCTATCTAAAAAGTAGATGTGAGCTCGGCCATCATGGCTCAATCATGCCATAATTCCGCGCTCGACGCCATCGTGGCGGGTTGCAATCGCAGATGCATAAGGGTCGTTGCAATACATATCAATGAACGAGTCTGTGTGATCAACTTGGTTTAACGGTCGGCGGTCGTCGATACCGTTGGCACCTTGTACAAGATGTGTGTAGGCTATGCACCCACAAGAACCCCTTACAACACCGAAGGAAGTTGTAAATCATAAGGCAGAGGTTTTAGATTTCCCGAAGTGCTTTTTGTCTCCCTACGGTCTCTCCAATAACCCTAGTACTACTCCCTATGACACATACATTTTGAGCTGTCCCGACAAGGTAATGATTGCGTTACTAGGCGCTGTACTTACATTCAATATTCCGTGGGAAATCGGACGCGAAACATCTTGCACCGAGGCACTGCAATACAAGCAGAAGGCTACAAGAACGAGGATACTATCGTCTCTGCAGAGCAGCTGGCCAATCCAACTTTGCGTGCACCGTCGACGCATGCCTTGAAGGGTACGACGTTAATCCTACGAAAGCAATTTTGCAGCTAACATGTTCTTAGACTCTGAGCGCACTCATTCCGAACTGGACCAGTTGCGTTTATCGATCATCGCCGCCATCCCGTCTTGCATCCGTCCACCATTGCATACCGTCGCGCGCAATGTCCATCGCTGAATCACTCGCTGCGGAGATCATACGCCAGAACCGCGCTCACCAACGAACTCAGGCTACAACAAGTCACATCGGACCCGCTCGCCAAACAGAAACTCGGCGAGCTCAAGAAGAATGCTGCTGTGATCGGAAAGGGAGATGTTGGGGGACCCGGATCTAAGCATCAGGAAATTGGGGAGAAGATGATATATCCAGATACAAATTGCAATTGAATCCCAGCAGGATAGAAATAGGACAATAGTTGATCAGCAATTATACGTTCACATTCATACTGAACATAGAGTGACACTGAGATGCCTGAGTATGCCTTGATGATGGTATCCAGATCAGCCATGGGGGACATGGTAGATATTGATCATCAAGGTGCAATATACCTTCTTAATGCCAATCTATTGATCAGAACATATTAGTGTGATAATATGAGGTCAGACCTTGATCAATAATTATAATCCAAACATCATTAAGAGCCTATAGTGACAATAGAATACCTAGAGGATATCTGGCTGACAATTTTAAAATCAGCCTGGAAGGACATGGCAAAATTTGACCATCAAGTTGCAATTTACCTTCTTAATGTCAATCCATAGATCAGAAAATATATTTGTGACAATATCAGAATAGACCCTGATCAATAATTATAATCCAAACATCATTAAGAGCCTATATTGGCATTAATATGTCTAAAGGATATCTGGCTGACAATTTTAAAATCAGCCTGGAAAGACATGGCAAAATTTGACCATCAAGTTGCAATTTACCTTCTTAATGTCAATCCATAGATCAGAAAATATATTTGTGACATGGTAATGATATATCCAGTTACTCTTTATAATGATCCAAGCATGGTAGAAATATAATAATGTTTGATCAACAATTATAAGTGAACTCTCATAAAGGGGATAGAGTGACATTGGGCTGGCTGAGAATGCCTGGCTGACCACATTAGGATCAGCCATGGGGGATATGGCACATGTTGATCATTGAGCTGGAAGTCAATTTCTTGATGCCAATCTGTAGATCAGACTATATATTTGTGATAATCTGAGATCAAGCTCTGATCAACAACTGTAAGTTAAGCTTCACAGTGACATTGAATTGTCCACAGGATATCTGGCTGATAGTATTAGTATCAGTCATGAAGGACATGGCACATGTTGATCATTGAGCTGGAAGTCAATTCCTTGATGCCAATCTGTAGATCAGACTATATATTTGTGATAATCTGAGATCAAGCTCTCATCAACAACTGTAAGTTAAGCTTCACAGTGACATTGAATTGTCCACAGGATATCTGGCTGACAGTATTAGTATCAGCCATGGAGGACATGGCACATGTTGATCATTGAGCTGGAAGTCAATTCCTTGATGCCAATCTGTAGATCAGACTATATATTTGTGATAATCTGAGATCAAGCTCTCATCAGCAACTGTAAGTTAAGCTTCACAATGACATTGAATTGTCCACAGGATATCTGGCTGACAATATTAGGATCAGCCATGGTGAAAATGGCACATGTTGATCATTCTCTCTAATATCAACGCCATCCGACAGCACACCACCTCCGTACCTCCAACTTGAATACAACACGGAGTGGTACTCCAGGTCCCTCTGCTGATAACCTACGATCTGCACACCCCTACTAACCACTTGCGCATCCATCTTTTGACCTCAATATTTGCCTAACTAGTAACCACAACATCAAACAACTCTGCTTGCAGCCCGAATGGCCGAATTGCTTTTCGAGATGGTGTGGCACGTCATCTGCACCGGGAGAGTCTATACTAGGACAAGATACGTGTTATCTGGAATTATTTTCCCTGCTGTTTTTCCACTAGAGGTTGTCTGTGTGAAGCTGCACAGTGTCACCTGACAATGCGGTGGCATACCTTTGCAGTCATCCAGTACATATATGTTGCTTATTGGTGGGTCCACTGGCAGCCATAATTTGAGATTTCATCGTCATCTCACTCGGACCAGAAAAGTGGGAAGCAACATGCTTTAACCCTTTTTGAGGGAAACCAGTTATCACGTACCTGTAGCACAACTTTCAGAATCAAAGCATAACATAGACTCAGCCTGCAAATGACAATTGTATGCCCAAACGTACACCACTCTGCCACTGGCAGAACACTTAGCATCGGTCACAAATAGTTTAGCATAGCACATACCACTGACTGTCGATTGCTACACTGTGCTGGGCACGGCACACAATGGTGGTGATGGCCTTGTCATCCAACCCCAAGTTTACAAGGACTGGACAAGTCATCAGCGGGAGAACCAGAAGCAAGACAGTACCACGCAACCAGGCTCCGTCACCGTGACGGTCTCCAGTTTTTCCCCTCAACTGCCACTTCCCCCCAATTCCAAAAGAGAAAATGTTAAAAAGTGTTTGACTTCAGTCCGACACTCCGCATGCGAAGAATATACCTTTCCCGTTTACAAAGGGCCCGTTGATAAATGAGATGGTCCACGCGAATGCGGTGTTCGCCCCGGCAGGCCAATGAGGTAGGGTTCGACTTGTTCCGGGCCAGTGTTGAAGAGGGGCTTGAAGAGGTTGAAGAGGGTGCCGACTTTGAGGGTGCTATAGACTTAGGAGGGCTGGGAGAGACGGGAGAGGAGTGGGTGTAGCCAGCATACGGGAAGTCACTGGCATAGAATTAAAAAAGATGGGAGCTGTCGCACGGTCAGCCCGGAAACACCATCGGCAGCACGCAGAACCAACCGCAGGAGGACCCGTCTTGGCAGAGTGCGCACGCATCTTTGCAGGTTCCTCCGCCACTTGCCCCCGCTGTGCCTTCTTACAAGCTTCTTCCATTGTAGCAACTCACTCCATCTCTCCCCTTCCTAATTTTTTTCGCCGCCTAGGCGGCCTTTCCGCCACACATCGTTCTGTGTTCCGGGGTCAGTCCCACTATAACACATTGACATCAATCAAGAGATACTCACCCGTGCAGCTTCCTCCTCTTCTTCCATCCTTCCCTCCTCCTTCTTTTCCTCATATGCACCTTCCTTTCCATCTTCTTCTCCGCCAGTGGTCCGTGGCCTGTTGTTCAGATAACCTAGCACGAGCTATGGGCACTCTTATTTGCGGTACGCACGCACGATGTCGTCGATCCGCTTCGGAGCGATCCGCAAACGCTCGTGCATGTCCTTTTCTCCTTTTCCAGCTGCTCGACTTGTAAACGCACCAGTCTGTCCTGGCTTGAGTCCTCCATCATATCCTAGACCAGGTATTAGCGATAGAGAGAATGACAAAGGGACCAGGACGCACCGCGATCGACACCTTGAGTCCGCTGCGATCAAGTCCCGAGTGAGCTTCTTCCGTCCTGACCGATCTCCCGTCTCGCGCGTTCGATCTTTGTCTTTTTAGCATCTTCTTCTGCTTTCTGCTCTTCGATAAACTTTTTGGCGCGCGTGAGTTCCGCGCGGCGGGACGCCTCCCCTTTTTCTTTGCGTACGCACGAGCACGGCCGAGGACGGTTGGACGGTAGTGTTGTCGTTGGGCGAGGGGCTGCTCGGACCCGAGAGTGTGCTGTAGACCTGGGAGAGTTGAGAGCGGAGGCGGGAGAGCAGGGCACGGGAGACGAGGCGGCGGTAGCCAGCATGTGGAGCGTCGCTAGCACAGAGTGAGGAGGGATGGGCGCTACGGATGCGCAGAGGGAGGGGGTCGAACGGATCCTCGAGAAGGCCGTAAGAAATCTTGATCTGGGCTGGGGACGTGGAGCACATCTCTCGAAAGCTGGAAAACATGAGTGAGGGAGATGGTAAAGAGACGACGACGTACAGCGTCTTTGAGGAGATCAGCGCGAATAGGCGCGGGTCCTCTTGAAGCGGGAGTCGTCTTCGTTGGGCATGCTGCCCGACTGGGACTGCGAGTGCGCGAACGAGGACCTGGCCTGCGAGACGGGTCATTGAGCTGGTGCTTGAAACAGAAGCGGAAAGCCTGCTGTGCAACTTGCTGGGGGAAGGGTCAGGGGACGTGCGGGACGTGCGGGAGGGCAGGGGGGACTCGCCTGGTAAACGGCCTCGAGATGAGTGTCGAGAGAGGTACAGTAACGGAACTTGAGCCAGGGTGTGACGAGTGGTCGGTGATAACTCCGATTGCCACTGACGGCGCCGACGAGAACGCTCCCTGATGAGTCTCGCTGGCCTCGAGATCGTCGACATCTAGGGCCACTGCGCGATCACCCTACTACTAGGCGGCAATTGTCACGTCTGCGAGAGCGAGGAAGGGAGAATGGCGAGCTCGATCATCGGGGATAAGTTCGTAATTAACTTTTTGCCGTGTAGTACATCATTACAAAGAGTTCGTTTCGGTGGTGTTCGTTGCACTTTCTCACGAGTTCTGATGTACTGACACTCGATTGCTGCATTAGGATTCTATCTAGCGCTCTATCTACGACTAAGATATATTGACTATACAGGCATCCTTGATCGTGAATTCAATGAATCAATTTGGGAAAAGCCTAAATGACCACCAATTGTCTCTTCCGGGAAACCGAACTGAACCACTGCAAGTTTATCAAAGGCCGCCGGCTGCACAAAGTTTGCAAACCAACAGATAATGGTACATGTGCGACCTATCTGGCACTGCTAAAACACAATTCAGCCATAGCACTACATATTGTGGCGTAACGCTTACATCACAGTCATCACCGTACAGCACAGTACAATCTCCAATGTCTCGGGGACGGAGGGTTTAGTATCATTTTTCTTCTTACGAGTACCTTTCGGCCTCGGTCGGTTCGGCGGGTTCTTGGCGGACGAACTCTGTTCTAAGACCCAAGGGTGGAGTGGTAGAGTACGGTATCACAGCGTCGTCAGAACAACCCACGACGCTGACCGAGGGTATCTATGGCAGCAGTGGCCTCCGCCACGTTCTTGGCGACAACCAGTGTTTCGCTTGCCTTGGCCATGGATGAACGGCGGGTTGTCGGCATCAGCCAAGCATGGGTGTCCTGCACGAGGCTCTGTCGGTGGCGGCATCTCCGCCCCCAGGCTGTGAACGACGACTGAATAACTACTCACCGTAGGAGTAAGGGGGTTCCTGATGGTGAAAGCCAGCGGGTGATTTCGCGAGCTCGGGCAGAAGCCCGGCCAACAACTACGGACAGAAACATCAGTCTCATAAACTAGAGACATGGTCTGCTAGCCTCACATTAGTCCAGACTCGCGGAATGCGAGCGCTCGCTGGCACAGAGGGAAGACACTCTTGCAGACTGGATTGTTTACCCGTACGGGCGGATTTTTCTCAAACATCCGTCGCAGGACACTGCTCGCCGGACGCTGCTACCGTCGATGGAAGGTCCCGCTTCTGGTACCACGACATTCGGAAGGTACTTGTTTTGTTGGCAGGCCTTTGTAATAACGCTTTTTTTATTCGCGAGAAAACTGGCCTGTTTCTTCTTTGGTGGCCGAGCAAAGTTGGTATCCGGACTCAAGGTTCGTCGTTTTGACCCTGGAGTATGACGGCTCGGATACGGAGTTTGCATAATAATATTGAACCTGTGGCAAAGAAGTAGCTCTGCGAGTATCTGTCTGAGTCCGGGTCGTAGCCGTCCCTTGGTAAGCCAATGGGAGCATTGAAGTCGCGCTCGTTTCCTGCTTCCTCGGTCTCGCGACCTTGGGAGCAGGGAGCATCTGGTAGCCCTTTCCAACGGCTTCACAATCGGTTCCACCTTTCCTGCATCGCATGCACGCTGAGCGTGCGCATAAGCAAACCTGTTTGAGCGACTTGCACCATTTGCAACCAAGTGGAATGACCAAGACAGTCTCTATCGAGACATCTTGCATCCGTTCGTCGAGTTCAAAGATCGCCTCGACTTCAATGGCATCGTGGCAGGATTGAGTTGAGAAGCGTGGATGGGCGCCGAACGGAAGATGCTACTTAAAAACAGGGATTGCAACGTTCAAGTTCAGGTCGGAGTGATCACTGGGATCGGGTTGGCCAGGCTGCATTCCTGAGCTGGTGCGACTTCAGAGGTCGGTTGAACGGAAGACTGGGACTGAATTCAGGTTGGCAGAGGCGTTCATACTTAATAGAACCCAACAATCAACGCAAATAGACCCCATTTTGGCAACAAACTTGTGACAGTGACCTTCCGACACGAGTCATACTAGAATTCGGGCGGTTGAGTCCACTCCTGAATGTCTCGAGGTATTCGGCCGAACACGCTCAAAAATTAGAGTAAACATACCCAAGCTATATTGTACCAGTGACCATGCTCATCTTGTCTTGAACGAGGTCCAAACAAGGTACAGGATCATACAGGAAGAACGTGAGCAGGACATTTGGTCAATGTATGTTTGATTAATTGGCACCAGCAAGGCTAATAGGGAGGCTCGACGTCAGCCCAGCCAAATATCCCAGCAACTTTGAGCTCTGCTCACATGGTAAATAGAACTTTGCAATGATCTGTTGGAAACTGGCATGTTCACCGATCTCGGCGATGACATGTTCAGCAGCAACTGAAGGGCATACCGTTGCGTTCAGACTCGACAAGCGGGGAGACGCGATTGACTCACTGAAAAAGACACAAGGTAAAGATCACCAACTGCGAGACAATTAAGAACGTAAAATAGTGATCGACGAAGGTGTGATCGAGACTGTTCCATCAATGTTATTAGCATGTGAACAGTACGTCACAATCATTACTGACTGCGGATCTGAACTCCCTGGAACTGGGTGATCCATCGCGGATGATAGGTAAGCGGAATCCAAACAAGGTGGAAATCGACAACACGCCAGAAACGAATGCAAACGAATCAGGAGACGCCTTCAAGTTGGACCATTTAGACAAGAAAACTACGTGTGCGGAAATCTATCGGAAGACTGCGTCACCCCGCTGCACCATGCCAAGCAAAATTAAACGCACTGAGGACAAGTTGGTGAGTGGACGCCGCTAAAAGCGAGATGGTATTGATGAAACAGAGCACTAGCAGAAAGAAACGTCTTGTTTCAAACCAGTTCCTCGGTCGACTTGTTCGAAATTTCCCAGATCTGCAACCAGGTGGGCTCAGTGTCTGACCTCCAACGACACGACGCGACGACATACGATATAATTGGGATTGGAAACCGGAGAGACGGAGGTACCTTTGAAACGCTTCTTGCGCAAAATGTGGGCCACGATGTGCGCATACGCCACCGCATCCATGGAGGCAAACCCATAATGTTCTGCTTTGCGGTAATCAATCTCGAGGTGATAATCCTCGATTGCATTTTCCCTGCGTTGGAGGTTCGCGCTGCAAACTATCGACGTCAGATCATCCCGGACCTCCCTCAGGCTGCCAACAAACCACACGCACGTGGTATAAAAGTCGATTGCGTCATGGTCGGGCACTCCTTGGCAATCCGCCCGCCTTCTAGATACGTGACAAGTACTTGCTCGAGCTCGCGGACCGCCATGTTATGATACTCGATCAACCCAGCAGCCGTCCCAACTTGCGACCGATATGCACGGAGGTAATCGGATACAACACCTGCATGCTGTCAAAGATGACCCTGATCCCCTCGTCGCTCTGGAATACGCGGGGCGTCTGCCTATGAGCGCGCATAAAACGACTCGGGGTGCTCTGGAGAGCGGAACCACTCCTGATGGAGGCGGAGCATGCGAGACCAGTTGCGATAGATAAAGAGCACGACGAGGACCGGAATAGCTTGCGACATAGCAACACTAAGCAAAGAAGTCAGAACCTTGTACATCGTGGATGGTAAGCATGGAGAGGAGGTCGCAGCTCGACAAGACATACTTGAAGAAGATTGTAGATACGTCAATGGGTATCACCGCAGTACTACCGCAAACGGTGAGTGTAATACTACTGAACATATCCACACTGACATATGGTGGTGAACCGCAGAAAGCTGAGGGCGTCGAGGCACAGTTTGCCAAGTCGCTCGGGTTCCTTCAAGTTAGTGCGGTAGAGTGGGGGCAACCATTCGAGGAGGGAGTCAAATTCAAGTTCGTGGTGGCGACTTGTCGCCGATAGGGTATTTCACTTTGAATTCGTACACCACCTGTTGTTTGAATCCGAAGGGACTTAGCAGCTACTTCGGAGAGAATTGTGGCGGCGTCAGTGTCGTTGTCACTACCGTGACGAGTCGCGACTTTTGGTCTGGTGATGGGTGGTGGCATACCTCAGTTCGAGTCCGACTCTTTCGGGCTCTACCCCTTATTCTAATCTTAATCCGGCTGGACCAATCATCGAGGGTCGCCGAGTGCTAAAAATTGCACTTTCTGCAATCCGAGTTCGAGTCGGACGAGGGCATGGCATAGACGCATCATAAATATGTAGTACTAATCATCTCCTTCGAAATCCGAGTTCGAGTCGTCTCTAGAGTCTAGAACTCGTATCTATTAAGTAGATCCATGTCTACGTCATTCCAGCCATCCATATCCACATAATTGCCCAAAGCGGACTCCGAGTCAGACTCCTCAGATCTTTCATCTGGCTCCGAGTCAGATCCATCTGGATTCGAAGGGTCAGATTCAATATCACTGGGCTCTGACTCCAGAGACTCGGGCATGCGTTCCGAGTCAGCGACGTGGCTCGCATCATCTCCCATATTGCTTGAGCGAGGTCGTTGAGATGATACGGCTGTGGGTACCAGGTCCAGGTGTGCATGCGAGTATATGTGTCCAATTCCGAGTCCGAAGTGATAGCGCATAGCCATATCACGATCAGCAAAACTACCAGCAGTATTAGTAGATGTTCTGCTTGAATGACTCGGACTCACCGATTGATATAGTAAAATTTCCAATCATCTGAATCACCTGCACAACGAGACGTTGTGACTCCGTCAGGATGTAGTTGACCATCTGTGAATGACGGGATGACGTGGCAAGCCCTGAGAACGTCTGTAGGGTTGACAAACCCGAACGCATCCTCGTTCGCCATTGGAAGGAACTTGACCCTGTCGAGGGTATGTTGATCCCATCCGAGGGTTGTGCTACGGTCCTGTAATATCTCAAACCACCGTACCCATAGAAACTCTACCCGACGCGACCGAAAATCCTTTGATCCTGGCCCGGTGTAAATGATATTCGCGTGGAAAACTCCTAGCACCCGCGCATAGCAAAATGGGTGAGTACCGTCATCCAGATTGGACAACATCATAATGTGCCGATTATCCGTGCGAGGGTTGATGGTGTCGAATTCGCGTTGAAGGTCATACGTAGTGTAGTTGATGCGCAGTAAGCAGTGGCGGTAAATCTTGTTTCCGTTGAATAGGACGTGATTTAGTTCTGAAGGATGAAGGATAGTGTCATTCACCACAGAATCTTGGTGGATGCCTGCAATACGAGGAAGGATATGGACCTTGAGCTTGGAAACGAAGTTCTAGGGCGGTTCTCATCAGTTCACTTATCCAGTGTTTAAGGGGGGACTTACTTTAGTGGCAGGGTCCCCGAGATTAGCTTGCACGAATCTCGTGAGCTCTTCAGGAAAGTTTTGGGACTGACCAATAATGTGGTGTTGGTCAGGCTCATCGGGTACAGGGTCCGCCAGGTGGAGCGCGGCACGTTTCATACGAATGCGCTGGATGCGAGCTTGCCGTCGCTCAATAGAAGTTATCTGCGATACATATGATTTCCGGCTAGTTCTGGCAAAACGGCTTTTACTGGTGCGATGCTCAAGTTCGCCCTGCATGCACAAAGTCAACTTTGGACTGCAAACTAAAAGAGACAGGGAACTTACAGCTTGCGTCGAATAAGAATCCGTTGTACCGTACATTCTAATCTGTGCTGCGTAATCTCCCAGCGCATGGAGCTTGTAAGTTTGAAGGTTGAGCGCTTTGGGCAGTCGCGCTCCCCCAGCGCGGGACTGGGATGATTTGCCTTGACTCCGCTGCGCTTGACGTCTTGCTCGGGCTTCAGCTTCACGAGGTAGCTCCTTTGTCAAAAACTCGGGACAGGTATTTGAGGCGAAACCGCGGATGCCATCACCGAGTTCTTTTGTCACAATGTCCAATAGATGCAATGTTTCATCAGTATGGAGACGGAGCTTAGCTAGAGCATGCCAATGAGAAAGTACAAATAAAAGGTGCAACACTTGAGAGTTGTGAGGGTCTTGAAGCAATCCTGAGAAAACCGGAATAGAACACTGTCCAACCATCTCATCACCGTGATGAGTATCATGACAGAAATTGATGATACCTGGAGCACATCTTCAAAATCTCGTGCAGCAAACCTTTTGGTCTCTGAAACATTCTTGTGAAATCGTCGAATAGTATCACGCCCAAAAGTTGGTACTAGGCGAAAACTTCTTAGGGTCAGTTGACATGATTCAAAACAGGAGTATGTGCTCATACCGGCGATCGAGTTCAGCTAAGGAGGCTCCCTTTTGACTGTCTACTATACGAAGTAGATGAATAAAAACTGCTTTCCAAACACCGAGTTCGAATTCATGTAATAAGTCAACGACCAGCATAAGGAAAAAATCAAACCCTGTTCGACCCAACCTTTCCGAAAATGAATTCTAATTAACGAAGTGAGTACTGTTGATCTTGCTTCATGATGAAACACTTACTATTGTCGGTACCAGGGATTCGGACTTGAGAAGTACCTCAACTTGAGGAGTATCAACATTGTACTGTCCCTCATATATCAAATGACGTGCTGATATGATCTTTGCACGTCGGTCTGCCGTGTCATGACGTGATAGTACATCACGTTGCACCATGTCATCCACAGTACCAACCTTCTGCAGCCTTTCCTTTGGAATCAGGCAACGTGGACAAGGACAACCGCCAAGGTTGCGAACATTGGCAATGAGCACCCTAGAAATGTGTGTAAGCTTGAATCGTTGATCTATCTCGGGTGAGATACTATAGCATACTTCTCGGGATAGTCGGCCGAATAGGTGAAGATGCGAGGGAATAATCGCCTCTCAGTCCCATCCCCACAGATAAATACCAGGCCATGCTCATACGCCTCGAGGAACTCGTCGTCCAATAAATCTTTCCACTGCGCGTGAAAGACTTCTCGATTACAATGAGTGAATAGACGGTCACTTGGTAACTTATCGCCTCCCGAATGCTTCATTACGAAGTCTTTGAACTCGTCGGGTAGCTAAATCAAAGAGCAATGAGATTCGAATCTTTGCGAACTAAAAACACAAACTGTTTGAAAATATGCGACGTGTTCGCACATCTTTGCAGTCGGAGAACATCGTTGATATTTTGATTCGTTCCCGAAATACAGGTAGAGCGGCCATAGCTTGGCGTCCCCGAATGTTGTTAGCTGAGTGGCGTCGGACCAGAACATTAGTGCAACAATACGACGAGGTAATGTGCAACCAGTAGGTTCAGGAGGCATGTCTTGCAGTTCGCGATGTGCTGTGACAAAGGCTTCAGAATAAAAAAGTTCGCCATAAACACCGATGTCATTGGCCGCAGATGAACGTTTCCACCGTAAAAGATACGGCTCAAATCGGAAGGACCGGCAGCGAAAAGGATCCGATAGCTTATCGCGAATGATCGAAAGAAGGGAACGTCGATAAAAGTCGGTGATACTATAGTCGCGTGGACCAGGATGCAGCGAGCGTCGAGGAAACGGCACAGAGATCGTGATGGTTCTCCGCATCCAACCGTCGTCCTCGGGAGACCAGTCTTGCGAGTCCGCGTGACCCCCGTGACTTGAGGATGCTCCAGGGGCAGCACAACCATCTGCACGGCCAAGATAGCGGTCAATGGCGGTCCAATTCGTTTGGCTCACGTCCTCGGGATGGAAGTCCGCACATCCAATGATCTTGATCAGCATTTCGAGACCTCTTTTGGATTTCTGGACCCCGTGGTTCCAGTACCAGTCGCCGATGAGCCATGAGTTTTCATTAGGATAAGGATGGAAGACATTGTCAGAATTGGATAACTGTGGAATCCCATTTGCGATTTCTGATTCAAGTGGTGCCAGAGATGGGTCATTCCCACTCTGATTCTCGGGATCATCGATTGGAGCAGAACCCTGATCGTACACGCGGAATAAGCCGAACGTGTTTATTTGTGTAACCAGGGTCGCGCGGTCTTGCCTCTGGGGAAGTTGTATACTTTGCGTGCTCCGAATCACCGCTGAGTCGGATGGGGTTGATTGGACTGGAGAAGAAACGGGAGGACCCGGGCGAGAGCCCGAGTTCGCAGGGACTTCGGGTTGGGTAATCGCGTTTGGAGGTAAGGGTAAGGGAGACTCTGGGAGCATGTCTCGGAAGCGTTTTGGGAGCTTACGGTCAAATCGCCGACCCCGACGAAGAGAGAGTGGTAGTACATCATCCTCAGGCTAAACGAAAATATCAGATGACTTTATCACTCGTGAATCAAGGAAAATGGTGTACATACTTCTGGTTCGTTGAGCCCTGAATTGTCGACTCCGCTGTTACTCGTAGAAGTCGAAGCCTGACCAGACCGTGACTCAGAAGGCTCATTTATAATGCTGGTCGCCACTGATCATGGCAACACAATGAGCAAGTCTAGTAAAATCATAAACCACGTGCGTACCATCAACCACCCCGCTCGGATCTAAAGACATAGAGGGTGGTTCTCCTACGAAGGTGCCTTCCGAGTCGATACGACGCTTTTTGCGGTGGTGGGTTTCTTTTGCGTGCTGGAGGGCAGTTGCCAAATGCTTCCTTCCCTTTGAACAAATTTTCTTGTGTCTTGTGAAGGCCCCAGCATTGTCAAAGAAGCGGCCGCATAGGCATTCTTGATTCGAATTCAAAAGCATCGGGCTAGTGCCAGGTCCCGAGTCTGTCGAAGCAAAGTACTTAGCAGAATACCAGTGGTGGTCGGAGTTAGTATGTACTTATGTAACTCGAAATGGGAAACCTTAAAGCGCTGGTACTACAAGGAAGGCATAGCGTCGGCGATGAGATCGACACCATTTTGCTTGGACCGCCGATCGACAAAGACGAACACATCGTGTTTGATCCCAGCCCGTTCCTGTGCTTGCCGCTGGATCGATCTGCACGTCACGAATAGACACTGGGCTCTCGTCGAGCGTGGTGATGTCTGTAGGATCCTGGTTGGGCAACGAGTAGACGTGTTTCAGCGTCCATAAAGCGGGATACCGCGCCCAGCTGCATTTGCCGTACTTGTTCGATACGCCAGCGACGCTCACGCTCGTATGGTGGACGCTTAGTGCAAGAAGCGCCAGCGTGCAGCAGGTTGAGCGTGTTCCCGTATTTCGTTCGGTTCTCCTTACTGATGTCGAACCCCGAACAGACTTCCTTCATTTCTTCCTTGGTACGCAGCGGCCACAAGCCTTCCAAGTCGGTGTTGTGCAAAGACAGACACGTCGGGACGACCTTGAGCAACAGACATATCGGAGTGAGCGCGCGGCGGCCGTTGACGGGGGCAAATGTCGATCACAGGGTTTCTGCAGATTTTAGCTACGATCGCCTGGTGCCACGTAAAGTAACAATTGAGATCGTCTGTGCGCGGAATACCGAACTGTCGAGCAGCACGTACGTGATGTTGTCGAGCACTTGCGTTTCCATTCATCAGCAAACAAGCAATGTACTGTACAGAGCTGCATGTGCTCACAGACTCTAAAGATAGGTACCTAGTAATCCAGAGTTCCACAGATCTAAGACAGATCTGTGGACTATAAGGCTAATCGGGTTCAGTCATTGAAAAGTATCACTCGACAGACCTCCCAGTACTGTAGACGAAAGGACACAAAAGGTAACATTGCCGAGCCGAATACAAGGCATGCAAATAGGGAACACACAGGAATAGGTACAGCAAATCAGGAACACACAGGAACACACAGGAACAGGTACACCGTACTACAGCAAGAAACAGGAACCTAAACTAAAACCCTGAGATTGAAACCCCCATTTAGCAATCAAATCAATCCAAAACTGGCTGGAAATCCTCCTCGAAAGCGATAATGTTGCCGGGATCATTTGCAGGCATGCTATCGGTACGACGCGTGAGCGATCACTTCAAATTATACCAGAAAAAAACCTACTCGGCGGACGTTGCCCATTGAATCCTCAGTTGTTGCGTTTTCGCCGCGTGTTTTGGATTCGCGTTGATCATGGACTGCATGGCGCAAAACTGCACGTATATCTTCGAGTACCCACTGTATTCAAATTTACGATCTTCACGAACACCGGTTGCGGTATACTCGTCGATAGCAGCTCGTAACTGTCGACTCATCAGCGTCGAAACGTTAAGCGATGAATAATACGTACCGCAGTGGCTGCCAAGCAAACCGTCACCTGTGACACTTCGCCTGCAAAAACGTCGGGAAAAGTGGCAGCTAACGAGGAAGGACCATTGTAGAAGAATGATATAACAAGGGCGCCCAACGCGGGGGCAGCCATGTTGTTCGTCGATCCCTGTAAAATCTGTTAGCTCTGGGAAGTGATGTTAACGAACACATACCTCAGCATCAACCCCATCAAAAGTGAAAGCAGAACCTCGAATTAAGGCCTGTGCTTCAGCCTTGTTATGTGCAGGAGTGAACCCTTCGCCGAGCTGATAGAAACGCGGCACGAGCTCGCGCGCCTTGGACTTCAGTGTCGAACGCCACGTCATCATCGCCTCCCAGATCTGTTGTCGTATCAGAATACGAACGAGGGAAATTTAAGTACTCACCAGGACAGATAATTCTTTCTTGTATTGCGGCCAGTAGCCTGAAAAGGTCACTCAGTACTAGTTAGTTACTAGCTCGTATTCATACCGGGAGGTACGGTCTGCGTTTCGGCCAAGGCTTCGGTGAAAAACTCGTTGCTTCGGTGTTCAAGGAACTGGGATCGGGTGATGAACGGATCGACAGACGCTGCGTTGCATTGAGCAATCAGTTTGGCACGTTCGATCAGGACACGGAAACCGATAGGATAGGCACGAAGCCTGGTCGCCGGGCCTTCAAGGGGACCTGGAGGAATGTCTGCAGTCTGGGATGGAACGAGCGGGATCTGCGGAGCGGACGCGGCGCCCGGAGTAGGCTGGGCCCGGGCACCGGCAGCGGATGGTGTAGATGGCGTCTCATTGTCCCTGTAAGCACGGTGTTGCCCCCCGGAATTAGAATGCTGTTGCTGGAGACGGATGTTGCGAAGCGTTGATGGTTCCGGTGGACGAGGAAAGCGGTTGCGCTGATGGTGCTCATTGACAACGTCACGACCACTGTCGAAAGCCTCCTCGGTAGGGGAGTCTGTGGGGGTTCATAGTCAGATTCTCGGAATCTGCCACGTTCATACTTGTTGTACCTCTACTGGCACGAACACGATTGTTCGAATCACCGGAGCTCTCTGCAAGCAAGACAGGATCTATTTTTGCGAATAAATAAATTTGTTATCCGGGTATGTGGATGCTTACCTATGTCTCGATTTTCGATGCGACGAGCGACTGGGTTCGTGATTGGATCTAAGATATGCTCATGTCTCGACACACATTACAAGGGGACGGACCACTCACCTGTGAATCGAAGTGACATCTCGGCCACACGTTCATCCTCGTCGGGCGATGCCTCGTCGATGGATAGCTCGCCTGGTTGGTAATTTGTACGTTCCTGGTGAAACTGTGAGTCATCAAAGTCCTCGTCCTCGTCATCAAGACGGCGGTCGTATGGCGGGGGTTGTGGTGTGTTCGAGGGATGGTGCGATTGATGCTCCATTTCTCCCGAGCCATATGCAGAATAGGTCCTTGTCAAAGACATGCGGGATCGTTGGAGCAGCTGAGATGAGCTGCTCCGGACATGGCCAGTGGATGCGTTGCGAGAGGATGGGACAGTGGACCCACCACGAGAAGAAGGTGCGGCAGATTCATTACGAGAGGGAGCAGTAGATTCGTTACCAGAAAATGGGACAGCAGACCCACTACGAGAGGGAGTGGTGTTGAAGCCGAAGTGAGCGGTGGTGGAGCCAACCGGTGCCGGAGCAGCTACATTGCGATGGGCAGTGATGGCAGCCGTAGATGGGGGTTTGAAGCCGTAGCGCCCGTCCATAGAAACTTGATGAGTCGGAAGAGGTGGCGGATAAGCACTCTGATGCATCTGAGTATCCGAGTCTGCGAGGCTCTGGGTTCGTGTCAGTAGCCAGCCAGACGACAAAGTTGTGAAAATTCTGCGTACCGTGTCACCAAAAGAGTTCGGTGGGACCGCCCTCGCATCGAGAGCGACTGGAGCCATGGGATTCACTGGCTCCCCTGCGGTGGCAGCCACGAGTTTTGATGTCCTGGATCTCTCGGTCTGGACACGCTCGATATTCTGCAATTGGCTCTTCTGGCCGCCTTTCCCCATATTTGTCCTGGAAGATCGACGGGTTGGCTGGGATGTGAGGTCCAGGGCTGCGGGTGACAGTGAGGTATTTGCTGATAGAAGTTGGGGGTAATCCAAACCTTCGTCACAGGCTATTGTCTTCGTTTTCTTGCGAGGCTCTGTAGCGTGGCCATCGTCATGATCCATCCGTGACATACGTTTCGGCTTTGCTGAACTTGGGAGTCTTGCCATGATAAACGCGACTGGTCACTGGAAGGATTGCAGATGAGCACTGGGAGGAGAGATAGAACCTGAAACTGCGCTCGAAATCGGAAGCAAGGCTTTATACACCCACCTTTGCGCAGCGTGGCGTGGCGTGGCAAGTCAATGTTGTAAAAGTACGTCAAACGAAAGCGCGTGCTTACCGTCGAGCCTCCATTGGCGCAAGCCAAGCGAACCCAAAGCGCAGAGCATTGTAGCGAGTCAGCGTAAGCACATCGTGGCACATTTTAGACTGTCCAAATTGAGGTTAAAGTACATACGAACAAACAAACATTCGGGGTGCTACTACTATGTACAACTTCAAAGTGGTATACGTCCAGCGCTAACAAAGTATTATCATAATGTCTACCCATGACGAGACCGCTTTGTCGTGCGTATTTCAACTACGGGTTTCATCTCTCGCTTCGCCGGAACGCTCGGCTTTTTCAAGCCACGTGCATGAATGGGTATCGGCTCTTGCACCTCAAAAAATGCGTCGAGTAAAACCTCTCTGATAGCTCGGTAGTCGAGTGACTTCGTGGAAATCATTCGATACAGCTTAGATACGTGCTTTTTGAGGCCTTCGAAATAGGGTGTGAAGTGTTCGATCGGAACCTCGGTCACGAGTTCTCCCGTCTTCATAGACCAGAGCCTCTCGACATCGTCATGGGTCTTGCAGGAAGCCCAACCTTTCAAGTACGTGTCCTGAGCATTGAGGGGCAGGATTTCTGCACTGCTTGGACCAGAGTAGAGTACGCAAATCCACACAAGGACGTAGACAATGGATTCGAGGTCATGTGCTGGTTGGTGGGTGATGTTGATATTCGGAACCACCGTTGCAAATGTGCGCAGAATCTCAACGGCCATGAAAGGAATCGTGCCCTATATGACGAATGATCTAAGTCAATTGGATCGATAAATAGTGTAAGCCGCATACCGTTCGTTGACCTTCAGATATGTCAGACTCCTCGTCTGTAAATTTGGAGTAGTCGTAGTCGATCAAAAGCCCACGGCGAAAGCCGTTTTCTTGAATAATGGTCTCCCTCTCTGAGAGACGGCCGAGGAGGTTCTCGTCATTCGACTGGACCGGCCAGGGATCGATACGGTGATGATGGATATACGTCATGGTATTTTTGATGCTAACATCACGATGAAGGATATTGCAACGAGTCACTAGTTGCTCATGAACTAAACGGTAATTGAGAAACTGCGAGCAGTAAACAAGGACAATGTGCTTACCATCGACAATGTCTATCACGACACTGAGAAGCTCTTGAATGCAACTAAAACTCTCCAGCGGGAAGCCAACGGGCTCCATAAGTATGCGGCGGTGAATTCGAACTTCTGGAGATTCGGATGAGCCCAAGTAACGTTGAAGATAGTCTGGTCTCCGTAAAGCCGTCGAGTCGGTGATCCCGTTGATCTGGACCGTCCATGCCTTGACGAGAACAGGAACACCATGTTTCAAGCCCCTCTCTTTTATGCGCAACAACATTTGCTCCTCCGTTGTGGTTCGCCCTACACGGGCCCACGAGCTCTTGACAACATACAGCTTTGGTGGCCCTGTCTTTTGGATAGTCTTTCGATGCTTTTTGGTCTGTTTCTCAGCCGCCTCAGAGACAACGAAGCATAACGTAGCCCTTCCGCGGATGGAGTCACCACTAAAGAGAAGGCGTACAATGGTGTAGGTGGTATCACCGACTTGGATTGTAGGGCATGTACGAGGTCGAATCGTTCGTTCCGAAATGGAAGAGTAATGAATTGTGGGGTCGTAACCAACAAGCTCCGGGGGCGCGAGTGCTAATGCGTAAAGCGCACTGAGAAGGTACGTGGCATTGCGGTGAATACAGTACGCGCGGGAGTGTATAGCGCCTGCACGGTCGAAGACGTGAAGGCGAAAATGCGCGTGGGATATAGAGAGGGCGATGATGAAACGACGCCCGGGCTGTGCGACAAAGATGGCACACGCCTTTCTTGTGAGCTGCTTGGTTATGCGAGAGGTGTCGGATGAGCTAGAAAGCTCGAGGATAGACACGACGTTACGCCAGCTGTCTGAGCTATATGGATCGAATGGATCCTTTTCAAGTTGGAGTAGAGCGATGTCGGGCTTCATCCTGATATCGAGATCCGTTGGCATTGGTTTCGTAGCAAACTCTGCTGACCATGTACGCCGCTGGCCCGCTATCTCCCGGGCCTTCGCTCTTGTTTGTGGACCTGCCAGAGAGTTTGAGGCTTGTGAGAGACGGAGGGCGGTGAAGATGAGATTCAACCATTCAGCCGTTCGAGTCTCTTCCGAGCCAGCTATGGGTATGTAGATGCCCTCTTCCGTCTCTTCCGCATTGATTCCCTCTGGGACCCTCCTAGTGACCGTTACTCTCCGCCTGCCGGACATACGGCGTTGTATAGCTGTGAGGGTGGCTGGCCGCCATTCAGCCGACCTATCTTCAATCCTCATCTGACCACCACGCCGACCGGCAGCACCAGATGAAAGTCGAAGGATATCAGGCAAGTGGCTCGGTTGCCACCCGCCTAACTGTTGGTCGTAAAGGTACGTTTTCTCGCCGCGGGAATTTTCAACGTGCAGATCTGCAAGGCTTGGCAGCTGATGAGTCTCTTCCAATTGTTGAAGATATGTATAAAAATGTAAAACATAATGGGGAGAGGAATGGTCACTCCCTGGATGCGGCAGCGACGGTTCCTGTATAGTTCCGCCTTCTAGCTCATTACGAAGGTCCTCGCCGAGCGGGATTGCTCGGTAAAGTCTCGCGGAGGAGGGGACTGACGCGGTTTTCAATTTGAATGGGGTGAATGTGAGCGTAGTTATCGCATTTCGATTGGGAGTGTGAGGTTCCATAGCGATGGCGATCGATGAGGAGGAGAACGAACAACGTATGTACTATACAAGACCACGAAACACCGAACTCCGCGAACCTATTCCATGTTCCGACCTTGCTGTACGGGGAACAATAACACTAGTACTACTAACTAACGTCGAGAAGAGAGTAGAACAGCTGTTTGTTCCAATACCTGTTGAGCCAGAAGTCGGTGCTGAGCTCATAGGCAGTGTGGGAGTTGAGTTGCGAATTGGCCACTTTCCCAAAGCGTGGGATGATCTGTACAGGACAACGGAGATGGACCAAGGGGATCACGTCACCGACGCGAGAGCCATCCCTTCTCGTAGCACGCTTCAGGGAGTGCAGACCCGACGTAGGATCAGGTGCAGGGGAGACATTAAAGCGTTGTACGTACACAAAGAAATTGTCGATGTCGAGGAGTCGAAAAACAAGACGTAGTTGTACAACAAGATGCCCTGTTGCCATAGTTGCAAGTACAATGAGACTTAATGAGATGGAGAAAAGATAAATGAACGTACCATTCAAACCCCCAGCAGGCCAGTCGCTGTCGGCCGTCGGACTGACGATCGCGCAATCGTAACAACCAGAGGGATAATGTTGCGAGGGAGGAGTGATGAGAAGAGTTTGGGGAGGCTCCACCGATGTAGAGTCGGGCCAGGACCATACCTGCACTCGGATTTTTGACCAGATTTGTATCTTCTCGTTCGAAAGGGTAGAACGATATGAAGCTGGTCTCCGCCCTGCGACGTCGTGCGGTTCACCGTTTGAACGACGCTCCAAACATCCAAGAATGGCATCACGAAGGTCCGGGAGCCTGAAATGTTCCGAGGCTTCAGAAACGGTCATCCTTAAAGTTGGCTTCGTAGCTAGGCGAATAGCTGTAGTCGTTGAAGCGAAGGTCCGCAAGGGCTGAGGGGCTCGTGTGTTGTCTAGTCGTGTGTTGTCTAGTGCATGCGCGATTTTGAAGTAGTCCACGGGCTTACGAGTGGGAGAGCCGTAAAGGATAGCATTCCGCGTCTCTTCGTCTGGTTCATGTTGCTCTCCGTTTTCGTCGTCTTCGTCTTCGTCATCGTCAGCCTGGTGATCGCTCCTAAAGACGGTTGCCATTCGGGTTGCGAGATCAAATCGGAAGCATTTATCGGCCCGATCGAGATGGCGAGCGATCTGTGAGTAATAATTTTGGTTATTTCCGGCACGCGCAGGATTCTTGACCTCGGTGACGTGTGCATGTTCAGTGACGTCAGCGCTCCACTGCATCACAGCCCCCGCGTCCCGAATGGAAGGAACTACATGATTCAAAAGCTCCAACTTGGGAATGTTGAAATGGTCACGCACGCCGGCAGTGATAATGGAGTCCTTGTGATCATGAAAAGTTTGCAAGGCCGTACCCAATTGTTGTAACGCCCGTTCACTGAAGGAAGACATTTGAGCAAGGTATCGAAAATCCGCTAGGGCACGGATGGCAATGAGAAATCGTGGAGGGACCGCGCCGGCAACGATACCGACAATGTACCGTTGCATGGAACGATGGTCACGTCCCGTAACCTGTTTCAATTTCGACACACCTTCCTTGAACGCACGATATCCAACCGGCGTCCGAAGAAGTGTGAAACGGTAATCGATCTCGGCATCTCCGACAACGGCAACGCACCATTGCAAGTCGTGGTCGAAAAAGAATCGGTGGAAGTGGTGGAGAACCTCGGGCTTCAAAAAACACGCCGGACTTGACAACGGCCAGTCGATCCAAAAGGGAACATCTACGCCGTTAAGGCCGTACGACTTCGCGGATTTGAGAAAACTGACGTAGTCGTCAGGATGACATTTCGAGGAGATCGCATGAATTTCGCCTCTGGTCTGCTCCGCGGTCCGATCAGGATGGAGGATGTCGTCACCGAAGTGGATACGGGTTGCGGTGGAGATGGGAGATACGCTTGTGCTTGTACCTGCGACCAGGGACTGTTCGGGGGTATCTGCGGTGTACGCGGCAAGGGGCGTAAAGCAATAGCGTAGGTTGCCGACGGGGTCACTCATCATGACCCCAACGGCGGCAGCGACTTTTACCGGGCGCAACACAAGGTCTAGACACTTGTGGAATAAACGATCCGACAAAAGGCTTCGGACTCGTGAGTTCTTCGCGATGAATGAAGGAACCGGGAGCAGGGCGAGAAGCAGATGGGTATGAAGCGAACCTTGATTACGAACGTGGGCATCGATGTTAGCCAAGCTAATCAGCAATGGATGCGCCATACGATTACCAGACATGACCGATATGTTGGTCTTGTCTGATGATAGGATGACGCCTAACAGCGTAGAGCCGGGTGGTAGAGCGGTCTAGATTAGGAGGGGTTAATGGCTACGCCTCGTAGTGAATGTTATCACCCTTACCTGTAGTTCCCAAGCGTGGTCTCCCGAAAGCCAATCGTTATAAACGCGCACAAGCCGAGCAGCCGTTGACCACACCTTTTGAGGAACAAAGGAAATGCGGTGCTCGAAGAATGGATGGCTTAGTAGCGCCTGAATGCAGTCGATAGGATTCCGATAATAAAGGGACACCGGACGCTTTGTTGCGACTGTCGTGTGCATTGGAAGAGACACCCAGCGAGGCCCAGACGGCAGCATCTCGACGAGGAGGCGCAGTTTCCTGGCAGACCGGAATGAAATCGGAAGCGTCTTTATCTGTCAACATAAATGAGCTAACTCAAAGGGGCAGAGAAACGAATGCATACCAGGTCCAATGACAAAAAGGTGTCAATTGCTGCCATACTAAGACCCGAGCGTAGTAGCCATGATCCGAGTTGCCAATCTACTTGCGAGGCGAAGGGATAGAATAGGTTCTCTTGACGCAATGATCCGTATTTGTCAGAAAAGAAGTCATCCATGAACGTCCTACCTCCAGGATATGTGAGAGGAACGTTCGGATGATGTTCTACATTTGGAGTGGGCTCGAGGCCCATTGGATTTGGCTCGAAGGGAGGCAGCCCTACTTCGTCAGGATCATACTGCTCAAAATCCTCTGGGATCGAATCAAAAACGGGAAGCGCTGGTGCCGATTGCATCACTGGAATGTTGCGACTCGCCGGAGGAGGGTCCACATGCATCGGAATCGACGAATGATTTTCTCGGATGAAAGAACCACAGCCATTTGAAGGTTGATTCAGGTGTCGAAGAACATTGGCTTCATTTGAAAATCGTTTACCGCAATCTGGGCAAAACGAAAGCTTTTCGATTTGTCGTAGTTTCCTCTTCTGAGCTCTGGGCATGGTGCTTTGAAAATAAGAACTAAGTGCAAAGAATTCGAACGTCAAAATTTTACATAACACGGTCGCACCGCCATTGCTACGCATAAGTATCTCGAACACTATCACAAACGCTTCAAGCCCAGTGAAAACGGCTCGTATTTCGTACACTCTGATTATTTTTCGATGCACACCTGCTCGATCACTACGACTCGGAAATGAGCAACATTACCGACGGGAAGAGTTGATCTTACTAATTTATATGTCGTCGCTAGTTGAGTAGTGGTCTTGCCAGTTCTCGAGACGGGACAAGATCGATCTGAACCCTTGCCGCTTCGGACTTGACCGATGGTGGGTCGGGTTGGACCTCGATGCCATCACACACATTGGTTTGACCACTTATTGTGTTGTGATGGATATTAGGGAGGGCAGTTGAGTATCGCGGTAGCATGTCAGCGGGGTGCGAAAGATCAAGATCGGAACCTCACTGAGGAGACCATTGATCGGCCTACAAGGAATCTCTTGCGCACGCATTGATTTGACCGGCCGCTGTGTAGAGACGATTGTATCCTAGGGCGAGGAACCCCGGGGTCGGAGGAGCAAATGACGAGTTCATTGAGTATTGAAGGTGGTGGATGGTGAACCGTGAACGTACTAGGATACTCAAACGACGGTGTCGACCTTCTGTCGCCTAGAACCCCGGAGTCGGAGGAGCAAGTGACGAGTTCATCGATTAAGGTGGTAGATGGTGAACGTACTAGGATACCCAAACGACGGCGTCGACCTCGAACTTCTGTCGCCTGGTGCACGGGCCCGGCTACTGTTCGTCGTCATAGATTCGCATTCGACTACCGCCGTGGCCCGTGTCATGCCACCATTTTCTGTCCCGTGTCGAATCCGAGCCGATTGTGTTCGGTTGATATGGACTTGGTGATGAGTCACTAGTCATGGAGGGACGGCGTTAGTGGGACCGAGTCCATGCCACTGTGCGACCTTGAGCGAACTTCTGTCGCCTAGAACCCCGGAGTCGGAGGAACAAGTAACGAGTTCATTGAGTAACTTAGGTGGTGGATGGTGAACCGTGAACGTACTAGGATACCCAAACGACGGCGTCGACCTTGAGCGAACTTCTGTCGCCTGGTGCACGAGCCAGCTGCTCGTCATAGGTTCGCTGGAGCGACGGCGTTAGTGGGACCGAGTCCGTGCCACTGTGCGGAGTCCGAAATTATTGTTTGTACTCGACCAACTTGTGCCACCGATTTTTTTCAGCTCAGATCTTGGGCAACATCTTGAACCAATCTGCCCAACCCCCGTTCTGATCGTCCTGGTGAGTCATTCCAGACTCAACTGCTGGATAAAATAGTTGATGCTTTGAATAACCGATGTGATTATAGGTATATCAAAATAGATTAAGTAAAGCAGTTGACTCAGATCATCGCGTTCCTTCAATCTTTGTAAGCGATCAGCTTCTCGAAAAACCGCTACACAACACGTGCAGAACGCATGCCAACATCTTCCTTCAACATCAAGCAAGAGCCCATGGAACCAAGCCCCATTGACCGGGTTCCAATCCTTCTCGAAGTAAGTCGATCGATGGAATTTTTCAGTTGTTTCCAATGGAACGGAAAGCTGATGGATGATTTCATCATCGTTCAAAGCCACCTACCCTGCATCCCAGCCGAAGAATACCCGTTCCTCGTACTTCATCGGAAGCGCAACTTATGATCGCGACCGCACGAATTGACCACCGGATACGCGTCATTCAAAAAAGTCTCGCAGACAACATTGTACAGCGTGACCTATTACGCCTCGAATACAATCGCTTACAAGTCGACCAAGCTCGTCAGAATGTCCTCGAAGCGGAGTCACATGTCGGATGTGTACGATTAGCGATCAGGAAGAGCGGGCACTACGCTACGGCATTGGCACAGTGCTCCGAAGGTTAGTCCTCAGGTTCTCACCATTTCTAGTCACGAAGTGTTTTACATTGAACGAGTAGTAGATAATTACCCTACCAACGACCCAGGTTACGACTCCGTTGAAAGCCATTCTAATCACACTTCACGTGCTAGTAGTGTAGAATTGTTGCCGGATTCGGGTGGTGATTTTATAAGCAACGGCATTACTGTTCAAGTGACGAATTGAATAAGATTCTGAAGTGTCTGTTGTCATTGTCTGTTGTGTCGTGTCTGTAATGTACTTGCAGAATTACTGTACAGCATTTAGGGTAGTCTGTGTAGCACTGTAATGAAAGGGTGACTCTGTGTAGATGTCACAGGCCTGTGGCTCTGTATATCAAAAAGGCTGGTTTGCTGATGTTTCGATCGCTCGCCAAAGACGATGACCTCTATGGGCTCTGCAGGCTCGCTGCAGCGGGATAGTGTCTGCATTGCTGATGATGTCGGAAGAAATGGGCGTCCATGGACTAGCTGCAGAGTATTCGAACGAGTTGTTGTCGGGGTCCGAGTTGGGGAAGACCATGATCTTGTTGGAAGCGCCCTTGCGCAAAAGTAGGCGATCAATGACCTGTCACCACGTTCAGGAGTCAGGACTCCATCTTTCCGCACAAAAATGCCAGGCTCACCCCGGTGAATACAATCCCGTCGCTAGTGCGGGGATTATTGACCGCGATTTCCAAGATCCCCGGGCCATCGGCAATGTTGCTCAGAGTGACGGACCACAAGAAAGCAGAGGTGACTGCCCCTATGACGCTCGTGACCATCATCAGCACGTTGCCAACGACGGAATTGGGGTCTGATGTGGCCTATCCCGAAGACGACATGTTGAACGAGATGCAGCCTGATACACTGGAACACACCTGGATGATTGAGATGACCACATGGACACAGGCCGAGGGCTTGTCTATCAAGGATGATGGATAGACGAGGTCGTTTCTCCCAGCCGGTCGTAACGATGGGAGAGATAAGGTCGAGGGCTTGTCTCCCGAAGATGATGACCTCATTAAGGTCCATTCATATCTCCAAGGTAACGATGAGAGAGATATGCTGTGACATTGTTCAGCGACATTGATCGATCCGGGTTCCTGACTGGAGAAAGTCAAGGGCTTGCTGCCAATGACCTCACTGAGGTCCGCCGTGCCTTGACCAGCAAGTTCGTCAACGGACGTGGATCGCCTCCGAGTCCAAGCATCTCATCGCTGGAGACTAAGGGAGGCATCGGCATGCGCTTGCTGAAATCGAATACGCCGAATCCACGGTGCGTGGCCAGGCATGGCAGGCTCTGAAGTACTCATGGTATTATCCACAAATCCTAGACTTTCTGGTAGGTAACCCTTCCCGACCTGCTTAATATCGGATATGGCCATTAAGAATCGGTCGTAGACACCTTCCAGATGTCCTTGGTCGGGAGAGGCAAGAACAGATTTCTCGCTTGACTTGCGCGCAGGATAGGGTTCGACATGGTATGGAGACGAATCCAGATCGTCGAACGGAATAGAACGATCGTGCATAGTTCCCGATGTAGTCGTCGAATCCTCTGTGTACCTCTGTGAACGGGAGGTACAACGAAAAGGCTTCTGTAGAGAACAGCCGATAACTCAGCGATGCAGAAGATACAGCAGCTATAGATATGTGATGAGTTCGTCAATACCCCACGTTCGATCAACTTGTTTATTCACCTCTGCTGAGCTCCTGCTCTAATTGGTCACATAGATGTCTCTCTAAGTTATTCTGGGGCTCGAATTTCTCCCTCCGCTTCGAAGGACTGCTGTCAAATATGTCACTCGTACTCGACCCGTTCTTCCCTTGTGTTGGCGCCCCGGTTGAGACTATGGCACGACGTCGACGAAGAATTTGCATGAGCATACTGATCGAAGGGAGTACTGGCGCCGATGACTCTGGAACACGGATGTATGCAAAGGACGTGCTTCTATCTCTCTCACGAAACGGCACTGGTGAAAGTGATGCATCTGGATCCGTAGACGAAGATTTCATTATCTGCAAGCAGGCGTGTTGGAAGACGAGAAGAGCGAATAATATCGACTGCGTCAGTGTTATTGTAATTGAGTTCCGGGAGTTGGTGTGTTCGTTGTACCGTGGTACTGTGAAGGGGATCGACATATGGGTGCAAGTGGAAGCACAGCAGGTATGACGCTCGTAGTAGCAAAGTTCTGATGGGTTTCTTCAACAACCTCTGTTTCGGGATCAGCCAACCACTTCCCTGATCAATTATGGCAAAGACTTACTCTCGACGCTCTGGATCCACATATTCATACGATCAAGTGCAACCTCACGCTCGGGCCGGGTGTTCTCCCAGCTGAATCACCCTTCTTCACCAGACCGCCTTTCCTCAAAATCAATAGGCTCTGGTGTGGAGCGACTGGGAAGTTGTACTAGCTAAGACTTATAGAGGTGCACTGGTATGCCCTTGTCTGGAGACCACGACGTATATTAACAAAGGAGGCGGATATGCAATAGATTGCCTACCAATGTATGCCTTGACGCTATGTTTCAAAGTGGTGAATCCCGACTCGCCGTTCCTTCGCACCTCTACGGACAGGAGGAGAGTGTTGGTCACCACATGTCTGAGCATGAAGAAATCATGGTTACCGTTTGAGAATAATTCTCTGCCTTCTTGTCTTGACTTCCACAGGAACCTGCTCCTGGCTTGAGCAGAGGCAACTTTAGCAGCAACCTCTGCCTCCGCTGCAGAATCATCATCAGAATAATCTAGACTAGTGGTTGTCCCAGAGTGTCGTAGAGCGGTCTCTGTCGGCCTCCGCCATCCGCTAACTTGACCATTTCCCTCAACTGCTGCCGTTTCATCCAGTCCCTAACACTTCCCCTGGTAATCGTCGTCACGCTGGACAAATTGGTAGCCTCGGTTGGTATGCGAGTCCTTGCGGGCCCCGGGACTGGACCTGAGAATCCAACATTATCCTTGTTCTGCTTATAAGCAGTTGGGCGACCTTTTGTGTTCGCCTTTCGTTTGTCTTTTTTGTCACCAACACGTTTTGTCGGACATCCCACACCATGAGCGCTTAGATCAACGTTCCGAGTGACACCTGTAAGATCTCGAGCACACCAGCATGCCCACGGGTCCGAGGAGGCTTCCTTGAAGCTTTTTCGCGGCTGAGGCCTGCTGAGGAGTCTGTGTTGAACGAACGGGAGTCTGGTTGGGTATGGCCGGCGTAGAGATTTCTTCCAGCGAATAACTGATGGGCTGCACGCGCGTTCGTGTGGTTCGCCGTGGTGCTGAGGAGTCTGGGTTGAACGAACAGGAGTCTGGTTGGGAATGGCCGGCGTGGAGATTTCTTCCAGCGAATGACTGATGGGCTGCACGCGCGTTCGTGTGGTTCGCCGTGGGTGTGTGGAGATGCGAAAGATGAGAAAACGCGTGTTTCTCTGTCGTGGTCACCATTCGTCCCGAAGGAACTGATTGGTCCGTGTATTAAGCGACGCGTGGATAAGGTTATCGAGGCCCAGGAGGACGTCTCAGGGAGGTATTCGAGTTTAGTGAAACATCGTTTCCCCTCTGGTGTGTTCGCGTTTGGGCGACATCTACGAACACAAGCACTATTCTCCCTTCGGATTCCGTTTCTGCAGCAATCTGACGTTCAGACTTGACGATGGTGAAGCTTGGACAATAGACAGTTTCTTGGCACATGCTGCGGTGGGTGTTTCGGGGGGTGTGCGTAATCTGGGTTGGGACTTCGATTTTGAGTGAGATCCCACCACGGGTAAAACAACGGTAGGAGATGCTCGTGTCACTGCAGCACGGCGGCTTGGCATCACCGGAGGCCCCGAAGCTGACTCAGGCGTTCGAGATTGTGATGCTAACGATGCTGCTGACGTGACTCTCGGTGTGGATTCCGCTGGGAGACCTAGGATCGTAACGTGGACCTTGATGGTGACCATGGAAGAGATATATCGATACGGCGCGACTGTGACTATTCCTCATCTTTCTCTTTCTCTTTGAAGGCGAGTTTACGCGAATCGAAAAGATGCCGATTTTCCTGGGATGTACATTTAAGAATTGGATATGGTCACGACGATGGGCCAACGTACTTCACCCGTGGACAGCAGTTGCTGGTGTCAAGTCGCAGTAGGTATCTCCCATTGCCTCTGCAGTCGTCAGCATTGGGTGCAACCATGCGCTTCAGGAAACGTTCACCAGCCTGAGATATGGAATATTTGCCGACCCATTTACCTCGCATCTATTCCATGTCGTTACACACGTAGGATCTCAGCGAAACGGAGAAGGATACGTACGGCGCGGTCCCGATACTTCTCCAAGTCTTCCTTCTTCTACAACCGACTGGGAAAGATAGAGTGTGATATTGTTCACCGACGCTGACCAATCTGGGAGCTCCGACGGGCGAAGGTTGAGAGCTTGTCTGCCGATGATGGTGGCCTAGTTGAGATAGTTTGCGACATTATTCAATGACGTTGAGCGATCCTGGTGTCCTGACGGGCAAAAGTTGAGGGCTTGTATATCGAGGATGATGGCCTCATCGAGGTCCGTCGTTTCTTCCCTGCCTGTCGTGACAATGGGTGAAATATAGTGCGACATTATCCAACGACGCTGAACGAAGCGGGTGCCTTGACGGACAAAAGCCGAGGGCTTGTCTGCCAAGGGTGATGGCCTCTTCTGAGGTCCGATGTTTCTCCCAGCCGGTTGTAACGACGGGAGAGATAGAGTGCGATATGTTGATCGACATGGGTGGCCTGACGGGCAAGGTTGAGGGCTTGTCTGCCGAGGATGATGGCCTCACTGAAGTCCGTCCTTTCTCCCAGACGGTTGTAACGATGGGAGAGATAGAGTGCGACATTATCCAACGTCGCTAAACGAAGCGGGAGCCCTGACGGGCGAAGATCGAGGGCTTGTCTGCCAAGGGTGATGGCCTCTCTGACGTCCATCGTTTCTCCCAGCCGGTTGTAATGATGGGAGAGACATGTTCAATGACGTTGTTCGACATGGGTGCCCTGACGGGCAGGGTTGAGGGCTTGTCTCCAGAGGATACTCCCGAGAATGGTCGCCTCGTTGAGGTCCGTCGTTTCTCCCAGACGGTTGTAACGGTGGGAAAGATAGAGTGCGACATGGTTCAGCAAAGTTGATCGATCCGGGTGCCCTGACGTGCGAAGGTCGATGGTTTGTGTCTGAGGATGATGACCTCAACGAGGCCCGTCGTTTCTCCCAGCCGGTCGTAACGATGGGAGAGATTGCAACATTATCCAACGACGCTGAACGAAGCGGGTGCCCTGACGGGCCAAGGTCGAGGGCGTGTTTGCCAAGGGTGATGGCCTTGTTGAAATCTGTCGTTTTCCAAGCTGGTTGTAATGATTGGAGAGATAGCTTGCGACACCGTTCAACGTCGTCGAACGAAGCGGGTTGCCTGACGGGCAAAAAGGTCTGCGTGTACTGGAACGCGAGCGTCACGACGAGCAGGTCCGTCGACCCTTGAGCCTGTAGTTGTGGATGATCGTTGGTCAGAAAATGTGTGTACGGAGTGCAGGACAGGAGGCGAGGTGAACTTGCCTCTTTGTTTTCACTAACGATATGAGCGTCAGGTCTATTTTGGCGTCGACTCTGTTGTAGGCTGATGCCATATACTTGACGCGTCTCGATCCTATGAGGGGAATAAGCGGGGTCCACCTGTGCCCGCGCAGGATTAGCGAAAGATGTTTGGCGAAAACGAAGAGAAACGGAGAGCGAAGTCACCTGAAGTACGCAGAACTTGCCCGACTTCTCTTCTTTAACCGCATCGAGGGCTTTGAGTTCGTACCCCGGGGCGATAACGCCATCGCACACTTCTCTCGATGCGATCTTTGCAAGTAACGATGTCGCATGACGCAGACAATGGAATGAAAGGCCAAATCTGTGTTACGTCAGTCGGATCCATACTAACTTCATGAGGGTTGAGAGTCGACTGACCTCGCGCACGCGCGTATGGAGTGGCATAAGCGGCTCTTTGAGGTCGTCGACTCCGTGCAGCTGTTCCTCGACTTCGTTCAGCTCGATACCTACTGCAGCACCAACGCGAGAAACGTACTACAACGAAGCAGCCGCTGGGAGGTTCAACGCTTCCTGAAATTCCTTAACCACGCATGAGTTGGTCGTGTCGAGGAGATTGATGTAACCTGGCAATCCAGACAACACTACAAATATTGACGAAAGTGAGATATCGAATGATACCATACGTACGCACGCACGCACCCTAGAAAAACAACTCGACCTCCGTCACTGAACGCCTGAGCCGGTTTCTGGTGCGGATTGGCGCCGTGCCGCAACACAAGCTCTGTACCGGCGGGATCTTGATCGACTACGCATACTGCTCCCTGAAGTACGTGCTGATCGCGTCGTGATTAGCCAGGTCGGAGGGCACGTACACGCGCGCATGGCTCTTGGCTGCCGCGCGCAGCAGAGTGCCGCCAATGTTGATCCCCTCGATTAGCGGATGAGAGATAAATGGAACGCTTCACGTTGGCGTCATGTTGAGAGTCGTTGCCATATAATTGTATCGGGAAAACGTTGGGTGGCTTGTGTTGAAGAGCGACTCGAGGGCACGATTGCCGCACCGAAGTTCTAGACGCGGGACTCCGCTGGCAGAACCCGAGTCTGATCAACTTCTCGGATATTGCCGCACGAATTGCAGCCAGGGTTACGGTACATCTCGGACGCCGCATCACGGTGCTAGTAATCAATGATCGTGATAGAATATGCCCGTGCCCAGGTATAAAGACTGCCACTGGGTTGAACTGCTCCCACTTGTGTACCATCACTGCCCATCAGTACCAGTACTCAAGTCTCAGGCTACTATGTCTTACTATTCATCTGAACCTACCAACTTCTCTGGCTCCTACTACTCCATGCAGGATCAAGATCATCATGACCCCCAACAGGTTGATCACTACCAAGCTGATCAGGCCCATTTTGAAGGTGACAGTGTCATGGTAGACCCAGTGGCAGTGCCACTAGCAGGCAATCTGGGTGACATTGCCAACTGGCAACAACCTGAGGCAGGGTAAGTTCAATATATAAGTTAGTATTTGTCAATGGCAAGTTTACTTGATGTTTCCATTAGCTTTGAGCCTGCCAGTGGAACAGGTGCCATCAACCCAGCTTTGATCTATTCTCAGCAACTTGCCCATCACTACCAAGCTGATCAGGCCCATTTTGAAGGTGACAGTGTCATGGTAGACCCAGTGGCAGTGCCACTAGAAGGCAATCTGGGTGACATTGCCAACTGGCAACAACCTGAGGCAGGGTAAGTTCAATATATAAGTTAGTATTTGTCAATGGCAAGTTTACTTGATGTTGCCATTAGCTTTGAGCCCAGTGGAACAGGTGCCATAAACCCAGCTTTGATCTATTCTCAGCAACTTGCCCAAGCACTGAATACAACAGCTGGGGAGTTTTTCACCCACTGGACTCATGCTGCTAGTGCCAGAACATCAGAGCTAGAAGAGTATCTCCCACCTGACAGTGATCAGCTCTCTAGACTCACACCTGGAATTCAAGAGGTTTCTTCTGGTTTTTACTCTTTTCAGCAACAGTCTTGGCAGTACCCTGAGTGGAACCCAAGCAACACTCTGATGGATGACTCTCAAATGGTAACTGATGACTTGGAGTCAAAGGGACCAGTGGCACTGGCAGGAGTCTTAGAAGGACAACTTGAAGGAGTCCAAGTCTTGGAGGGGCAAGGAGTTTTAGAGGGGCAAGGAGTCTTAGAGGGACAAGGAGTCCAAGTCTTGGAGGGGCAAGGAGTCTTAGAGGGGCAAGGAGTCTTAGAGGGACAAGGAGTCTTAGAGAGACCAGGCTTGGAGGGTTCAGGTTCAGGGCCAGGTTTGAAGGATTCAGGTTCAGGGCCAGGTTTGAAGGATTCAGGTTCAGGGCCAGGTTTGGAGGGTTCAGGTTCAGGGCCAGGTTTGGAGAGTTCAGGTTCAGGGCCAGACTTGGAGGGACCAGGTTCAAGGGATTCACTGCATTACTCTGTCTCCAGTGAGTTTGAAGGTTTCAGTCTCATATTATACTAGGCTGATCATACTATTTCACTATCACTAGCTTCTTTCATAAATTCCCTGGAACAATCCCAGGCATTCAATTGGAGCAGTGTAATCAAGGCTGCATCTCTCAAGTTGTGCAAGCATCTCTCAGCCACTATGTCCAACACCATCAAGGCCACTGTTGCAGAAGATATTCTGGCAACAACCATCTTTGAATGCTGCCAAACTGCACATACCTATCAAGTAAATTGGTCTTTGGAAAATGGTAAGCATTGTTCTGTCCAACTTGAAATCAGTGTAGTCAAATTATTAATATGATGATGTGGATACTATTAGTTTCAGTTCAACTGATTCAGGTGAATGGAGATCTGAGGCAGGCAATCACTCAACTATCCAATTCTACCTTCAAGACTAGGGTCATGAATGAGTTGAGGAAGGTTGGCACCAGGTATTCAGACAATATCTGGTTTGAAGCATTATCTCTTGTCAAAACACCAACAACCAACAACTGGCAATCCTGTATCATTCCATTTGCTAAGGAAAATACCATCAACCTCAATCAGTTGGAATACATAGTGAAGCCATCTGAGGATGGACTTGGGTATCCCATATTCCATGATAGAAAATGGGACCAGCCTGATCTCTTGGTAAGCTTACATCATACTTAATATTGCACTCTACTATTGTTCATTTACTTTTCTTTTTGTAGGTACCATTTGGAAGTGTAGCATTTAGAGAAGCATTTCACAAAGCCACACATGCACTACAAGATGATCCATACTTGGAGGCATTCAAGAGTTCAGAGAAATTTGGCAATAACCCAGATATCCCACTGAATGTAGCAGCAATAGTGTGTGGCTGGGTAAGTGACTAAACATTAGTATTTCTTTCAAATTCAAGTTCCTCATTCATTATATTCTTGAAGCTCATTGGTGCAGCCTCAGAGTATCTGCTTGGAAATCTCACACTTTTACCCTATTACAGTGGACAAAGACTCAAAGAAGTTGACAAGCACATCAAGAATACTTTTGCCTTTTTTAAGCAGATTGTCTTGGGATTACCTGGGAAACCTGCAGTTGAACAGAAGGCTTGGTTGGATGCTCTTACTGAATTTCTTGCACCATAGCTTGAACAGTGATAGCTATCAGTAGTACCAAAGAAAGATACTGTAAACTTGAACATGACACAGCTTCTTTGAATATAGATGCCATTTGCTTTTGGTAACACTATCAGTCAGTCAAGTCATATCAGAGAGCAAGTCAAACTTCCAGCACAATGGGACACAGTGGAACAACTCAAATCTCCTATTGGTGATGGATAATGCATACTCCACTAAATTTCAAGCAGAACTCAACATCATAAGCAGTTTCATCATGTAGATATACTGACATATATATATACTGACATATATATATACTGACATATATATATACTGTTATATACATATACTGTCATATACATAGTAGTACCACAACCCTTCTAGCTCTACTTCATCCTTGATGGCCTTCATATTGTCAATATGAATATAACAGAAGTGGTTAGTAACATAAGGGAGATTGCATAGGATGTTTCAGGGCATAAGCAGTTTGCCTTTCTCTCTGTTTTGTGGGAGCATGAATCATCATTGCTGTCAGTGGGAGCTTTAGCTCCATCAGGGAAAAACATACCTTTATCACATAGTAGTACCACAACCCTTCCAGCTCTACTTCATCCTTGATGGCTTTCATGTTGTCAATATGAGTATAACAGAAGTGGTTAGTAACATAAGGGAGATTGCATAGGATATTTCAGGGCACATAAACAGTTTGCCTTCTCTCTGTTTTGTGGGAGCATGAATCATCATTGCTGTCAGTGGGAGCTTTGGCTCCATCAGGGAAAAACATACCTGATAAATACACAGACACAGAACACTGGCAAGAGGGTTGAAAAGGATATCAGATCCACACACATTCAATAAGTGCACTCAATGGAACCAGTCAGAGTGGCACCAAATCTGGTTACATTACGTACCGATGCTCAGAATCCTCCGCCTCACAATGTCAGTGCTAGAAAAGCAATACAACAAGCCCAGTTGCTTTCGCCTGTTGTACAACCGAGCAATATAATGAGCCACCGCACATTTGTCCGGGCCAGCCACGCAGGACATACTCACGAGGCATCTTCGTCCGCATTCAAGTTGTTAAGGACATTACAAATGTCGCAAAGCAAGGACTCGCGCGCAGGAAGGCATCCTCTTCTCCGCATACCTAGTAGTAGCACCAAACGCGTAAAGTATATTGTTCACTGGTCCATTGATTCCACTGTATTCCAGAATTCAGGAACGTGAGCATCCCCTTACAGTCCGAAGGGGGCAAACTTACTGATCTCTACACACGACATTGAACATACGACAGACAGTAGACCCATTTGCAATATCACGCCCTCTGAGAGAGCAACCATGAGTTCTACCAACTTGTTCTCGTGATCCTTGATTTTCGCACCGATGCCATTCACCTTGTATTTCCTCGTCCGAATCCCTGAGCACAGAGATCAGAGGCGCGCAGTGTGAGGCTAACGACAACTAACGATAATCCCTTTGTTCGGCGTATCCAATTATGAAGTATCCGCACTCCGTAGTGTATTGTATCTAGAAGTATCCCTCGACGGCCTTGATGGGTTCAGTATCATGAACGGAGGCGAAGATTATCACTCATTGTGTCTGCCAAACAGATGATCTAGTCGTCTGAATTTTCTGCCGCACTAGCACCTGCGTAAAAATTCAGATTAGTCGAGAAGACAAATATCAAGAACCAGACAGACTTTGTTCGCAACCGATACCGAGCCAGCGATGTGTACAAAACGAATCTGTGCGACATTCAGAAGTTTGGCGATGAGTTCGGTCGCCGTGCACGATCATCCGAGCATCAATACCAATCTCGGTATCTCGAGCTCGGTCCTATCAGAAGACTTCAGGACTACTTCCAGAATCAACTGCACGACCCACACATCACGAGCCAATCAATCCGATCCTTTGGACCATTGACCGCGCCAGTCGAAATCAAATACCAGTTATTAGGATACAGTTCTTGGGCTTGCAACCAATATCGAGAGTCAGTGACATACTATTACGGAAGTGAAATGAGCGTCTTGCAGAGGCAACAACAGATTATGTATGACTGCAACACCAGGGGCCGTAGATAATTCGGACAGGAGAGACTTACCTCGCTTGCGGAATGCAATATCATCCGTTTTGAGTCTTTCAAACGGTGTCAAAACACGGAACAAGAGATATGCGGCCGCTTTAGAAACGACGATTCGATCAACACTTCTGATAAATCTGTGCTCCACGTCAGCCTACCAGGAAATCTATTCTCGGCGCTTCTCGCTTGCAGCGACATATTCTAATTGGTAGGCGTCTTCGATAGGGATGACACTAGAAACGAGAATGAAGGTTAACCAGAACACAACCACATAGTAGCGGCAAAATGATACAAAATGTTCCACTCGCGAACGACCAGATACTATGGATCAAACATCAGTTGACAGACGCAGACAACGTAGACGAAGGGCGGACGGGTCGACCTTGTGTGATCGACGAATAGGACGCTTGCGTTTTGTATCGGTGGCAGTTCATGTAAACGTGGGAGATCCAACGAGGTGCTATATTTGCCAGACATCAGTATATGCTCGTCATTTCCTCTGCTCAAACCTAACCACGCACCAGTGATCAAGACCATCCTTCACGATCAACTTGCGGATCTACCTACTCGAGCATGTCGTTGGTATCTATACGATCCCTGATCGAAGCTTCCCCACCCATCTTGCGCTCCAGAGCAGATCCAACAAGTGTACTCGGTAAATCGTTCGAGGACAATGCAGGGCGTTTGCCATGCCACGGCTGGACCTGGAAGATGTGCGGATACTAGTAGCGGAGTTGTACGTGGAGGGGATCTGTCCGAACCGACAGAAAGACTTCTTTCCGGAAGATGTCGTTCCTTCTATCTTTCTCTGGGTCGGAGAGGGTGCGAGTGGTCAAATAGTATCCCGAGCGCGTGAGTCGATTCGACCGACGGGAGCGAGGGGCGAGAGCGGGCCATTAAGTGATAGTATCGGTCGTCAAGCAAGCCTTGGTTCTGTCCGACTCACTGAGTGTAAGCGTGAGCCAGATGTTAACGAAAAGTAAGTACCTGCAAAAATTGCATGCTTCGTTATCACTCGTGAAATAGATGAAAAAAATCGACATGGTAGTTTGAATGAGGGCAGAATGAGGGCAGAAAGCGCATGAGTTGGCGCTTATTTGCGTCTGTTATGGCATCGAGATAATCAATATTCGTGACTAAGCTACTTATAAGGGTTGGCTGCCAGTGAAAGCGACACAAATAAGTTACTGCCAGTGCTTGGCTCAAGCTTGGCTGCAACAGTTCGTGGCGAAGGACAAGCCAAAGAGTCCTGCCCTGGCTGGCAGCAGTTGTAACATACATTTCTCTGAGGATGGAAACAAATCTACCCTTTCCATCACATGTCCTATACGGGGTTGTGTTGCTATTCGTCAGGGACGAAAGAGGAATGATATTATAGTCACACTGTGTGTAACGAGACACGATGCGAGACACGATGCCTTTACATTAGATTATCTGCATCATCGCGGGACTGACGACCTGATCGTGTCGCAACGTCAGCCGCGGCGCATCTATTTTGGTCGAATGAAACGAGGAGCAAAATCATCGTCGCATCTGTCTCACAATCAATGCTTGGAACTATGTAGAAACGCGTCAGTACAAAGTTCGAAACGAGAACAAAACAGGCAAAGAATACCGCGGAACGCCCAGGGATGGCATCCCGCTCCCGGGAACGGCGTCGAGGAAAACGAAACCATGGAATCGCTCATCGCAGTGTTATCGTTAAGCGTGTGCACTTGTATTCGAAGCGCGAGGTAGTCCTCAATGTGGTTTAGATCATAGCTGGTAGATGTGCAGTCGCGCAGCACAATTGATGCGATCGTTCTGATTAGTTACCATCAGCACTTGCCTGCACAAAGGTGGGCGTGACTCACGGTTCTGCTCGAGCGGCTTAGGCTTTGGACTGACGACTGCGCCGATACTACGGAGGCCAAGCTGATCGTTAGATCGTTTGTTGATGTCCGCTGTATAATTACACACAAGCCAACTCACCCTCAAATACAACGATCCGCTCTGTCCGTGGGATCGTCGACAGCCTCTGCATCTGCGCCAGAATCTTGTCGATCGCGTCGTTGACTCGGCGCTCGCTTGACGCGCTCATAGCCTGATCCATCGTCAAGATAGCTAGGCGATGGCGTTGACCGCCGCTTAGGCTGTGTCGAACGACTGTACGAGTGTCAACGTCCGTTCAATTGCGCAGAAGGAAACAAAGACACTCTCTGAGTCACTCTCCGTATCGAATCCCTTGGGCATGCCCCATACAAACTCACAATTGGCCAGTCGCGGCGCGGCGTGTTTAGACACAATGTTGGATGCGAAGAGAATTGATGGACCTGGGGCACAACATCGATGATGTTGATCGGGTCGAATTCGCGAATGTCTATTTGCAAACGATCGGCATCAAAAAACGGATAGAGGTAAGCACGCACCTTGACCGTCAAACGTCACTACCGCGTTTTGGGTCGCATTACCCAAAGAGGAGTGACTGGCCGGATCGACGACTTGCCTCCCCCGCTCTACATAACATTCTGTGTCAGCCGTTGCGTGCTTGCGTACTGAACGTAGACGATGTGCTACACGATCGCCGCATTCTTGCCCACAGTAATCTCGAGATTAAACGCGTCCACTGGCAGGATCTGGATCTTCGGCTTGGGCACTCGAACCCGACATTTTCGAACCGGATCATGCGTCGGCTCGGGCCAGGGTTCAAGGTGTTCCCGCTCCGCCTGGTGCTGCCGAAAATTTCCCGACGCAATAGCCTCGTTGTGCGCAAGATAAAGGACAAGGTTGATTCGGTCGCGGCACTTGACCTGTTCTCCTTTAATGGGCGTTGTAGGCTTTTACCGCTTGGAGGGCCGAAAGAGATTCTTGTGCGACTTTTGTAATCTCATCCACCGCTTCTTGGGACTAGTTGTGCAGTTGTTTGAGGTAGCGACCGTAGAAGACCTGAGGAGTGGGCCCGTCAACTAGAAGAAACGATCGACATACAAAGACCGCATTGCACCGACGGATACGGGTGCGACGATGCCGAGCATCACGAACGTCAAGGTTGAGGTGAGATAAACATGGCGCCGAATGCATCCCGTGAGCCCGACTAACTCAGAAAAAGAAGACACGCACGATCGACCGAAGACATGAAGACCGCCCGCAGTCCATCTGGAGGTTTTGAATGATGCTACAGTAGTCGAGCACCCTTTCTATGCGCCAAGAGAGGTCCGGGAAACACACACCTTTCACCGACAATGCTCGAATCGCTGCTCAGTTTGCTCAGCACGCCGCCTTCGCCCTCTTCGGCAAACTCGACTTCTTGGCAGAGGGCGACTGCAAAAGTTGTGTTCGCGCAGGCCCACGACGACCCATTGGCCCCGGTGCAAGACACTGTCAACTGGACTGAACGGAGACGAGGTCGGGATGACGGGAACGCACCATACATGCATGAGGTACAGTCGGGGTACATTCAAGCCCACCGCGCCGATCGTGAATGCGACGGGTAGGATGCTCAATGCCTGATAGATCGAGAGTCCAAACGGGATATGCCAATGAGAGAGCCAGAATCGACGGTGAGACGAAGAGAGAACGCACAGACTCGGGATTGCTAGTAAAGAAACAGTCCATGAATTTTTCGACGGTGAAGAGGGAATCCTGGTCATAGCGACAGAGGAGGAGAGGAGATGACATACGGCGAGAACCAACGACCTTTTTTGTAGTTTTTCGAGGGCGACGACCGTGCGGAATGACAAGCCAGAGTCGGGTGAAGGGGATGAGACGGGAGAGGTGAGACCGGGTGGAAGGTAATTGGGAAGCGAACAAGGGGGCGGGCGATGAGGAGGACGGGAGGACGGACTGACGGCGGCCAGCCCGAGTCCGAGTCGAGTGTGTGCGCTTCCTCAGATCTTCAGAACCCGTCACTGGTTTCGAGACTGCTACGATTATGTAAGTAACATGACCCGTGTGATCTAAGTCAGTACACACAATTGATACATACATATTCACGTACGTCCCCCGTACGGCATCGACATCCACTCGCAAACTGCAGATCTTTGTTCCCCCTAGCCAAGCCCGAAGTTCTCATACGCCAACGGCCTTAAACGTTCCATCTTTTTCTTGAGAACTACATGCGGGATACCTATGTATTCAATTCGCAACGTCAGTAAATATACGGCCTCCCACCGTGATCACATCACCAATTCCTCGACCTTGAGCTTGATTGTGCCGAGCCGACCCAAAATACCTACGTATTGATGCGATGCACATTTGGGTGCGCCGCGGTGCCGCAATAGCGGAACGGAGAGCTGATGCGGCAAGACCGATTCGCCCTGAGAGATCTGAGACTGAGAGATCTGTCTCAGACTCTGATCTCCGCCGACGGTACCTGGACTCAGCCAGCATCGTGAGGGGTGCCACAGTGCCAGAATTGTTTACGATGAAGACGTTTCCTAAGGACCTTCGCCCAAACCCGCCGACATTCTTTCCAGGCGTCCTGCCAGTGTCCTGAGGTGTGAGCGCATCTTCGACGACATGCCTTCTCGAGTTGTGGCACGAGGGCGTCCTCGTAAGATATCATCTATACGTAGATCAATTTATATGTGTCAGGTTCCAGCTAGACCAACAACCTACTGAACAATCAATTTGACCTTCAAGTTGTCAATTTGGGGTTTGGAACGTCATAGTACGGGCACTCTTGGACCGCGGCACGAATACTTGCTCAGCGAGTCGTTCGGTCATCCGCAGTCGTATATGGCACCAGATTCCAGACCTCTCATTTTTTGCTCATTGAAGGTGTGTTCCCCAACGGGACACGTTACTGTATAACTTGAAACGTATTTTCTAAACTAGTACCGCCCGGAGTGGGCCGGAAGCACTCGGAACCTTGAAACACCCTCACATAAACGTCTTACCCGGTGGGTCGTACAACGCGACTTGGAAAGCCGGACAGCGTCGTATCCCAGTGTTCCTAGTAGATCAACTTTCCTTGTACCTCAAGGCCTCACACACCGGTAGTACAATTCAATCCTCCATCGGCGATCGCGATCGCGATCCCGCATCACTTAAACGCGCGGACCGTGCTATTCGACTATGATAAAGACCCGGATCACTACAGTAAATAGATGAATGGTACAAGGAATAAGCGTATATGACACCCTTGCAGATCCACACATTATCTTGGTAACTCTACAAGAGCCGGTGCCATCGGCGAACTCGGGTCAAAGAAAATGTATTGTCACATTAGTAGCGTGATCCGGGCCAGTGCCAGTGGTAGCGTGAGTGTCGCGTGAGTCCGTAGTTGTGCATGGTATTGAGATGGGCCACTTAACATCCTCGCACCATTACGACCCTTCTGGAATCCCCATAGTATCGCTCTTCCTCGTGTCACATCGTCAAACTTTGATCCGATTCCTTGTTTTCGTGACAGTTTTGTTGCATGGACAGACGTTCTGCTGACAAAGATATCGTAGCGGCGCTGTCACGCCAAGTCCCCGACTCCGCTTCCCAGAAAGTTGCACTTCCTGACAGGAAACACAGCGGTCTCGAAACTTATGTACTGTACATTCATTTGTGAAAGACCATGAAGTAGAACAAAGCAAAATACATATTCGATTCGAAAGAATGATTTATTACACTGATGGCGGACTAAAGATACAATCGTCTCCAAAAGTTGTGGAAGAAAGAAATGTACAGTGTCCGAGTCAGTCCGTTCGACGTTATCTGAACCGCTTACGTGACCGTCTTTGTAATTATGTAAAATTAAAATCGTCTCGAGCTGCTTAACACCTCCAGTCCATTACTCTTTTCTTACAATTTATTTCAGTTTTGGTCATTGGATGACGGCAGTAACTGACGCGAAAAAAAGGAACAGAGCATCAAGTCGATAAAGGAGGCATCACGTGACGATTGTGGCTGCATTCCGTTTGCTGACCGTTTGAGTGCTCCAAAATTTTAAACCCTTCCCCCACTATTCGTGGGAGTCGGGGATTTGCCAGTTGGACTTTTTAGGGCTACGGGCCGCAAGCTGGACACCGCGGTGCAGTACTAGTCTTTGACAAGGACAAATCGTAGCTGGCGCTCTTGCGCCCAGTCCCCGACTCCTGGGGATAACCAATTTCGTGATAACACGCCAATGATAGGTACAGTATTGACGTTGATAAATCATTACTGCCACGCCTGTGATGAAAATATTCATGTACATATTCTTCGAGTCAGCATACATAGTTACCACTGG
>JBBPPI010000009.1:0-60432 GCA_038091915.1 Leccinum griseonigrum | reverse complement strand
CCCCGCCCCACCCCCACCCCCCCCCCCCCCCCCCAAAAACGAGACAAGGTTGCTGCAGGGAGGTTTGGCAATACTAGGTCTACAACTGATGGAGGGCTGCGGAGAGATAAAGGGATAGAAATAAGACAAATGAGATGAAACGGGAACAGGATCTAGATGTTTCTAGGCCTGAAATTTTGGTTTTTGTGGCCTGTGCATCATCAGCAGTGGGGAAGAGTTGGACAAGTCTGCATAAAGTGTAAACTGCACGTAAGGATATGAGAGTACAGCGCTCTGGGGTGTGGACGCAGTCTTGGATAAGACATTTCTGAGCTTGGCTTTGCTGTCGGCAGCATGTTGAGCATACACTATCAAGGCTTGTTGCCTGTGGGAGGGAGGAGAGTGCACAGGAGAGACTTGAGAGTGCGACGAGTTTGTCATGGCAAAGGGATGCCATTTGTGTGCTGGTATAGAAGGTACCTAGTACTTGGGGTTGGTTTTGAATGGAAGTGGAAGAGTATTTCTAGATTTCCTGCGCAAAAGCCGGTGGTGTGTATTCTCATAACGATGTGTGGTGGTATCTGAGATCTGGTTTTATTTCGGTCGCAATGCCATCGACAAACAGTTTCGCATGCTCATGTGACGTATTGATGTGCAGGAGCTCGAAATCAGGGTAGTCCTTGATGCGGACGTGGACTGTGGTGGTGGATGCTAGGTCAGTCGGAGACTGTTTGGTTTCCTCAATGGTCTGGTCTGTTTTTAGGTGAGTAGTACGTACTTCGACGTGGTTTGGTCACAGACCGTCAGGAGTTCAATGTGACCGGAATCCCTTGAGTGTCAACGCTAGGTTAAAAAGGCCAAAAAGGACGACTCCCAACTTGACGATGCTGAGTGATGAGAAAGCAAGCAGTGGGAGCATTGGTGACTGGGAGATACAATGTCCCTGATAATTCAAATCCATGCTCTAGTACCGACTCATTTTCACATCATGATATACCGGTCAGTTTCAGCTCCATTTTACCAACAATATTCCATGAAGAGTCCATATCGTCCCTTGAATTTCATCTGGTATTACTAGGCTTTCAAATGGTTGAAACGGACGAGAAATAGAGATTATATTCCTTGCATCTCTCACAGATCTGACTCAGACTTGTTCTCGATCAATTTTCATACACAATGCATCGCAGACAGTCAGTTTTAATGCTACAAAGCAAGGAGAAAGATATGCACAAGCATAAAAATAGCAGGAGTAGTGGGCGTCACACCCAGTAGTACAATGAAAGACTCGAATGGTGTTGAAGCAGGTGGTGGGCTTGTGGTTCGGATATCCAGGTCAAGATATTGACTTTTTTGTTTTTCTTTCCGAAGATCTAGACATGTCAGTTTGAAAGGACAACGTAAAAATGAAACACATTGATTCTTGTGCTCTTACATGTATGGTAGGTTCTTGTCCATCATAGCCATCCAGCGTCTGGTTGTTAAAAGGTAGTGAGACTGAAGGTAAACAGACTCAAAACACATACTAATGATTGAATGATTCACATGGATGGAATGGGTATTTGCTTTCATGCCCTGTGTTGACAACAAAGTCAGTTTAAGTTTACTCAACGCTTGATGGCCAATGCAACTTACTTGGTATTTCCCCTTGTTAGTGGGCTTGGCCTTTGACTGCTTCCTTTCCAGCAAACGTGCCTTGTGGCTAGGTAAATAAAAAGTGTTCACTGTATCATCGTTAGCATCAATTGCTTCATCGTCGACTTGCAGCCTCAAAGTGTCGCCAAGGTCGCTTGATATCATCTCTTCGCATCCTGAGTGATCAACCCTGTGTTCGACCCCACCATACCAACCTCGAGCGCCTCCGTGATGCGCCACACCCGCCCAATGACGTCCCAGCTGAAGAAATACCCCACCAGTCTCATGTCAGAATTGTTGGCCAGCGCGATCACCTTGTCCTCCATGTCAAACTTGATGAGGGCCGCAAGCGGACCAAACGTTTCCTCCTGCAACATGAGCATGGTCGAGGGTACGTCCGACAGCACTGTCGGCAGGTAAAACGACCCGAGGTGTTTCGTGGCATCGCTTGAGGGGCCCCTGACGAGAACGCTCGCGCCGAAAGAGATGGCATCGTCAACATATCACATGACTTTGAAGACGGCACGGTCATGGATCAGCGGGCCATGTGTCCTGTTGTTGTTGTCATGTCATGATATCAGGTTAAAACCTAATGTGTTTAGACGTATATTGTCTCGTCCAGTCCATTGCCGATCTTGAATGCAGCCACCTTTTCGGCCAGTCGAGAGGTGAAATCAGCATAGACGGAGGATTGTACGTAGATATGGTTTGTGCAGACGCATGGTCTGCCCCGTTGCATGGAATTTGCATATGATGGTGGCTAGATGAAAGAGTCACGAACGAACGCAGATGTTAGAAAGAGGAGTACTACCTTTGACGGCTGCTTTGATGTCCGCATCGTCAAAGACGATGAACGGCGTGTTGCCGCCAGCTTCTATAGACATTCTGTTTGTAAAATCAGTGAAAGCCTCAGTAGCAAAAGAAACAAGGATGCACTTTTTCAGCGTCAAAGCAGACATACTGTACTATAATGATTTGGCAACAGGATTGGACCCCGTAAATGAGACAATCTTGCTTCCATATATCTCACGACCAACCTCCACGATGTTCTGTTGGGTTGTAACCATGTTGATGACACCATCAGGTATGCCTGCACGTCTGTACAGCTGGACAGATCTGCCAGTGGTGGTCATTTACGAGCATTGAACAGAGAAATACTATGGCAAGTGCTGCTCCCAGCTTTCAGGTAATCATCGCAGACGGAAAGTTCCATGTGTAACTTGAAGGATCGATCTGCCGGAATAATGAAGCATACACATCGAATGGAAGAACAAATACCTACACAACACCTGTCAAAATTGGGGTCGGTTGCTAAAAGAGACGAACACGTACCCTACTCACCCACAGGTTGCTTGATCATGATATTCTGTGAATTGGGCAAAGGCAACGGGATTTGTTCTAATGAACAAATCTATAATGTTTTAATCTAAATTACGAGGGTGTCAAAGATTATTGCATGTCCTTTATAGGACAACCATAGCTGTGCCATGACTTTGTCAATGGAAATTGCGCCAACAAGGTGGAAAACTCAACTAACCTGGGTGGGCTTTTTCGAACTCTTTCTGGAATGTTAAGTGTCTTTCCAAGTTTTTGAGATCGCTTAGGTTCTGGACCAGTCTGTTGATTTCATCTGACATCCTTGTGACCCGTTCAGGAAGACCATCGAAGTCAATGATTTCTGGGTAGTGCATAGCTTTTGCGAAGGGGAGCATTTGTGGTTCGTGCAATAGCTCCTTCGAGTGAATGTCAGATTGAACTTGGGTGAGTCTCGTCTCATGAGTGGATCATTATTTGCGGTGCTGAATCGATTCTTTGAGCTATGGACATTATAGGCTTGAATGGAATAGCAATAAATAACCTTCTATATTAACAATAAACTCACCTCACTCATGTCTTTGGATGCCTCCCAAAGCAGCCGCCTCATTTTGGGGTACTGAATGTTGCTACCATTGTCGTACAAGTGATCAGCATGCTAGCATCAAGCCAGAATTTCTGAGTGTAGATTAGTGGCACTGGAAGAATGAAAATTGAAACGTCTACCTTGACAGTGTTCCTGCAGCCTTCTTCCTCTTATTTTTCAGGTCCATCTTCTTGCTGGCATGATTGTATCGGTCCGAGTTAACCTCCATCGTGTGGTTGTCTTCATCCTCAGTGTCATCAGGGTCCAAGTTCCTTGTACTAGGTATCTGTGTATATGTGGTAGATTAGGGTGATTGGAGAACAAAAATGAAACCTCTACATTGATAGTGTTTCCGCAGTCTTCTTTTTGGGCCAGTCTTCTTTCCAGTGTGATTGTATCAGTCCGCCGCTTCAACCTCCATTGTATGGTCACTGTCTTCATTTTCGGTGTCATCCGAGCCATTGTCAAAGTTTCTTTTGTAGATTTGTGTATATGCAGTAGATTAGAATCGTTGGAGATAAAGATAGAAATGCCTATCTTGATAGTGTTCCCCGCAGCCTTATCTTTCAGGTCCATCTTCACGGTATTCTTGCCAGTGTGATTGTATTGGTCAACCTCCATCGCATGATTATGGTCATTGGAGATCAAGAATGAAATGTCTACCCAATCACCTGGTCTTGTTCTTGTTCTTGCTGCACTATAATGGACTCAGTAAATGAGATTGATCTATGGAGGACTGATCCGATCAGGGATCTCAAATGTCCAAACCCAAAGATGGTCCACCCGCTGTGACCAAGTTGTGATACCTGTGATGGATGGCAGTTAGCAAGCGTCTACAGATGGCACTATGTGCATGGAGGAAATGTCATTGGAGATCAAGAACACAATCGCCTGGTCTTGTTCTTCAAGAGTTCTTGCTGTGCCATAATGGAGTGAGTGGATGAGATTGATCTATAGGAGGACTGATCCAATCAGGGATTTCAAATGTGCCAACCCAAAGACAGTCCACCTGGCTGTGACCAAGTCGCGATACCTATGATGGATGGCAGTTAGTGGTCGTCTACAGATGGCACTATGTGCGTGGAGGAAATGGAGGCATACATCCCAGCTCATACGAGCCCGGGCCCTACACTGGATTGAATTCAATGTCTATGAACTGCATATAGGAAGATGTGGCACGGATGTGGCACGGATGTGGGTGTGAGGAGAGTGAGGTAGATAGTGATGATGTGTCGGGCTGCGGACAATGGCAACTTGAACGTCGACATGAGAGTGGGACACGGTGGGGTAAGGATGTTGTTGTTGTCACACTGGGGTGGTCATCATCCAATTCCGACGACCAGCAACCATCGTTCGAGTTATCATCCAACTCGTCTTCTAGGCCCTCGCATCCTGATTCAACATCAACCATCTTAGTACAGTCACCTAGGGTGGCATAACTCGAGTCACAGGTTCAGCCTGAGCCAATTCTAGTTGCTCAGAAATGGACTTGTCCGAATTGCTCTTGCCATCTTCAATAGGACTTTGGACATGTACATACACATGCCCTATGCCAAGACCCCAGTGATACCACATGACCATGTCGCGGTCAACAAATCTAAGGGGGAAAGAAACTTTCTGAGCATTGCAAAGATACAAAATATAAGTACATCTTCTCACCCGGGCCATATTTCCAATATTCAGAATCATGGGCATAGTGAAACATTGCAATACCATTTGAATGCAACTTTCCGCATTTGAATGCGGGGATAAGATGACAACATTGAAGTACATCAGTCGGGTCCACAAAACCAAATGCATTAGTTGAGGCCATCGGGGCAAAGCGGACAGCATCAAGGATAAGGTGCCCCCAGCCTGATGGTTGATCGAGGACCTCAAACCAACACACCCACAGAAACTCGATGTGTCATGCCTGGTAATCTCTGGAACCAGGCCCGGTGTATATAATGTTTGAAAACACCGGATAGTATCCCGGCCAAACGTTGGTACTACTTGACGATAGCTGCAGGTTATGTCGGTTCAGTTTGGCCAATAGAAGTAATAAGATAGACATTGACCGGCAGTCAAGTTCAGATAACATATCTCTGTTCAGGCTATCTACAATCCGGAGGAGATGCAAGAAGACAGTCTTCCATATGCCGAGTTCGAACTCGTGCAAGAGATCTACGATCAACGTGAGGAAGAAGTCAAAGCCAGTCTCGCCAAGCCTGTCTGAAAATGCATTCTACCATCCAGGAGGTGGTTATTAATTTTCTTGACCAGTCTTAGAATAGATAATACATACTATTGTGGGAACCATTGACTCATCTTTGAGATCAACTTGGGGAGTATCGACCACATAATGTTGATCATAGATCAACTGCCGAGCGGAAGCGACTTTCTTGCATCATTCTTCCATATCCTGCCGGGCCAAGATCTGACACTGCAGCATGTCTCTCTTGGTGGCCAAGTTGCAAATTCGGTCCTTGGGAATAAGTTGTGAATATTTGCAATATCCTTGGAAACAAACGCCGCTTGATACCATCACAGTCCCATGTTTGTAAGCTTTGAGAAAGTCGTCATCAAGAATATCTTGACACTGAGCATGGAATAGTAGCTCCCGGTGGCAATGCGTGAAAAAGGAGTTGCTTGGGGATTTGTTATTTCTACAAAATTCCATGGCGAAGTCCTTGAAGCTATCCGGTAACTAGAGAATAGGTCGTGAATATTACCGGATCATGACTCGATGCTAGAGGAGAATCCACAGTGTGGAAATAAGCCATGTGGGCACAAAGGTTGGCTGATGGGCAATATCAGCTATATTTGGATTCGTTTCCAAAAAAAAGATACAACAGCCACAGTTTTGCATCACTAAATGATGTAAGCTGTGTTGCATCCGACCAAAACATAAGCACAACTATGCGATGTGGGAGGCTGCAACCGGATTCGGGAGGAGAATCTTGCAAAGCACCATGTGATTCAAAAAAAACTGGTGAGGTGAACAAATCTCCATACACGCCAATATCATGAGCTCTGTGAGGAGGATGCCAACATAATTTGTATGGTTCATAGTGAAAAAGGCAATGATGCACCAGATCGGAGACCCTCTCATGAATAATTGACACAAGGGAGCGACGATAAAAGTCGGTGACCGTATAGCTCTTGGGACCTGGATGGAGAGATCATCGAGGAAATGGAACTGAGATAGTGACCAGTGAGCTTTTCCAGCTGGAATTCTTGTCCAACCATTCTGCTGAATTGGTGTCATCTGGAGTGGCTGAGTTTCCAATCTCGCGGTCAATTGCAATCCATGGGGTATTCCTTATGTCTTCTGGCCGAAACTCTGAGTTCCCAACGATATCAATGAGGCTTTTGAAGGCAGCCTTGGATTTTTGTAAGCCGTGATTCCAATACCAATCGCCCAGGCGGAACAAATTCTTGTTTGGATATGGATGGAAAGGATTGTCCATGTTTGCTTGCATTTCTTTGTGTTGAGGAAGGATCTCGCCAGAAGGATCTTCGGGATCATAACTAGGAAGTGTCCTCTCATCGAATAGATGAAAGAGACTGAATGAGTTCGTATGAGTTTTGAACATTGTGCACGGCATTGATGATGTACTCTGGGCCGCCGAATCTGGTTCTGATGCTGCTGGAGAAGCAGGACCTGGGGAGGCCAGATGCTGGTGAGCAACCTGGAATTCTAAGGCTTCAGATGGAGGGGGTAAGGACATGAGTGGCTCTGGTCCTCTGGAAGCATATCCCTGAAATGTGCAGGGAGTTTTCAGTTCATCCGGCGAGTCCTTCGCTGTGACAGAGGCAATGAGAGGTTTTCCTGTACAGGATCTGACCCGTTAACACGATGGTGAGTGTTACAACAATGGACCTGGAATGGACACCAAAGTTGGTTAATCATTATAGCTTAGCTGGACAAAAGCAATACCTGTCCATGCAGAAAGTTCGTATCAGGGCCTGGGCCACAACAAGATGGCCCACTTCCACTGCTGGCAGTGGTCGAGTCTTCAGTTTGGACATCTTCTTGCACTGATGCAACATCACGGTGAAAGTTCAGCAGAAGTCTCTGATTCCAGTGGGCCAACGCATTGCTTCTTGCTCTGGTAAACTTCTTTGGCTCGAAGCAACACGCTAGAAAGACGCTTCCTGCTTTTTTGACATGTCTTATGGTGCCTTATGAAGGCTCCAGCATCACTGAAAGAACGACCACAAATGCACAGCTGACAAAATGCTTCTGACATACCTATTGAGCTTACTCGGAGTGGCAGCAAAAAGTAGTCACACGCAACTCGCGAGGTTTGGCATCACGGGAAACTTGCAAATCACAGCCTAAACTTGAACTCCCCTGACTCAGCCCATCTTTGACTGGGACTCTGAGACACACGAATCATGGATGTGGGGGCCGAAAACAAAAGATCACATTAAATCAAAACCAACAGAGACCCTAAGGGAGTAGGGAGGACAGTGCGAAATGTGTGGGGACTGAGAACCCAAGCACATGGTGGAGAAACACAATCATGCTGATAATGAATCATGGCCCATCTGATCCTCATTCCTGGATCGTTGGTTGTCAGATAAACATATTGTGCTACTATTGCGGAGAGCCATCCTGCTCACCAACAGGGTTTAATCATGCGGAGACCAATAATTACCAACCATCATCGAGCTTCAAGTCGACGTCCCCAAGGACATGAACCAACAATACCCCCCGGCATCAAGTAAAAACGGCCCGAAAGAGAGGCCAATGGCCACCAGCCCGACGATATTGAATGGGTTGTAGCAGAGGAAGACGATCAATCGTCCTTGGACCAGATCTGGGCAGCATAAGGGGGCGTGCATATGCACGCGTTCAATGTATGGCAGCACCACCCACTGGCGAAGGGCAAGCCAAAATGGGTGAGCAAACATGATAGCAATGCCAGTGGGAGGGTATACAAAAACAGTGGGTGCCAGTGTGCTATTTGTCAGTTACATTGCGTGCATGTTCACGTGGAACTTACCATGAGCCTGGACTGGTACCTCATCTATGAAGCCGATGAGATTAGTTGGAGCTGGCTTGGACCCTGTCAATGCCACGAGTGAGGCCATTTACCTGAGTGTATGGCCATTCCTATCATCAATGGTCATGTCCACGTCTTCGTGCATGTCAACACTCTCTCAGAAACCTTTTGTTTGGTAGTGGTCTCGTTCCCTGGTTCAGCCTGGATGACCTCACAGTCTCTCAATTTGACTGGTAGGTTGCTATGATTTCGTGTATCCGTGCCCTCTACGTCGTTGGTTGGTTCGTCAGCACACTCCATTGTTAATGATGTCCTTGGGCTGTGGGAAGACTGATACTCACCTTGCAACCTCGATCTTTCGTGCCCTCGGGCCAGTCGCTGGAAGGCTCTGTGGGACGTTCAAACAGTTCTACCCGCACTGTTACGAGTCGTCCACACCAGCACCATAATTGTAATAGTAGGAAACCTTGGAGAGTGGCAATGTTGTTGATCGGTCTATCGCAATGATGAGACCAACGCTATGAAGAAAATAATAAGATCCTTAATCGGAGAGGTAGAGTGCATCTTGTACTCCTCTTGTGGGATGAAGTTGAGGTATGAAAAGAGCATCGAAGCACCAGAAACCTGACTCAACAAAAGAGTTAGTTGGCATTTATCTTGAGCAGCAGTAAGGCAAACATGAACATACTGCACTCTAAGGATATTCTATGAATCTCTTTAATAGAGTCCTGAATGATAGGAGTTGCGAGTTGGCGATGAACAAGAACATGTGCCAGTGGTACTAGGTGAGTGGATAATGTGTAGGAGGGGCCACGACATAGGTCAATCCGGAGGGCGATGTCATTGATGGACAGCATGGAAGTGCAGACGCAGGCGTCAAATGGCAAGGTTGGAAAGGAGCAGAAGATGGGTACTAACTTTGGGGTGATCGTTGAGATGTGATATGACGAGTCCGTAAAGGAGAGAGGCCCAGGATGATATGCATGTATACACTGCATATGGTAAAAGACAATCAGTACATGATGACGACTCACCTAGGCACCTCCAACAACTCACCTCATGACGATGATACATGGTACTCACTGGAGAGCCTGAGACAAAGTGGATGTGCAGAGACCTGATGATCATATGGACCGGCGGAAGGACCTGCAAAATGCCTCAGAAAATCAGCACAAACACCCAGAGCTAAGTGAGGAGGATGACTTACCTACAGGAGTTCCATACATGTAACATTAGCATGCCAGATGAAGATCCGTACATTTGTGAGTTTGTTCTGATTGTTGGAATCACGTTAGAATGTTGAGTGTGCCCACAGTGTGCGGACTTCCGAGAAAATTAGCACTGTTTTGACCAAGGAGATTGCAGAAGTATACTTTGGCCGGAAGGCCACCCATGCCACTGTCTGAGTTCTCCGGGCCTCCTTGAGAAATTCTGTCGTAGGTATTGGTTGTACATCATTGCAGTGTGCTGCCAGCCCCTCCAAGTGATCATTGACGGAAAGTTGGAAAGGAAGAGGGAGGAAAGGCATGGAGGAAACCAAAATGGAGGAGTCAACTTCAACTTTGAATATCAAGGTCGGAACAGTGATAAGTTGATAATCACCACGAACTTTGTACTATGGTGATGCGTGACGCATGATGAGAGACGGTTGGAAACGAAGGCAATTTCTGGACGTGGACAACAATTACATAATACTATGCAGCTTAGTATCAATGCCTCCAGTGCAAAGATCTGTGTCTCTTCACGTCGTCAAGCCTTTCATTTTCAATCCTTGGAAACTTGAAAGAATGGCAGTTTTTTGTGTTGTTTGTTTGACCAAAGGTAATTGTCGTCACCTTTTTGTACTTCGAGCTTACAAGTGTACACCTACAAATCTTGATCTTTTCCAGATTCGAGGTGCCATCCAAGAGCATCAAATGCGACTCGTTGACTCTATCGAGAAGAAAATCAGGCAAGGTACACATCATATCTCTTCTCTCAAACCGAACTGTGTGGTGGTGCAGTCATGTAGGGGTCTGTGGTCGCATGAAGGGGCATGTCGCTTAGAGGTGAGAAAATATATCAATGGTCTTGCAGTCGCTCACCTGGGCATGGGGGTATAAAAGATGGACATCTCGACTGAGTGAAGTGTTGACATCCATCCTCTTCAGAACGTACACAAAATCGTATGTCCCGACTCTCCACTAATGTTTCATAGTGGTATCCTTGTTTCTGTGAGTTTTCATGAGGGCCACCCCTTTCAGGCTGATGACACTCATTCTTGCAGGCATTTAAGCACATCTTTACTTCGCCCAGCTCTGTTTACCAGGAGCCAAAAGCTACCCGATCTGGGAACACACGCATTCATGGTATGTATTGTGTTACAAAGGCATCCATTGTGTACGTTGCCCCCCAGGTTTGTTGTAGCTTCCAACATTTCACAGTGTCTTCTCATTTCATCCACAGGCTCGCTTTGCTTTAACTTCAGCACAGGTTTTCTCTCATACTAATCTCATAACAGACTCCGAGTGTTTCTATAACAGTATCCTCAAGTTGCTTGAAGACCTTAATGAGAAAGACGAGGTGGATCACCTTATGACATGGTGAAATCATTAAGAATTCATTTGAGCTTGTATGGTCTGGCACTAAGCAGTGTCAGCAGTCAAATATTTCCACTTTACACTGAGGTAGAGCACCTTCCATCCAAGAATAGCGTGCTCGCAAGAATTTGCAAGAAATGCAGATCAGTCAATGAGAGAAACACAGCAGTTATATTTTTGCTCTATATATATGTAGTACTGTTCTCTGAGTTAATCCATGTTGTTACAACTAGTCATTATCTCAATATGAAAAGTCGGCTGCTTTCATTCTGACATATACAAGGACCTATGATCCCCTGATCTTGTTGCTCACCAGTAACGATTTAGCGATTGGTTCGCATCTGGTGGAATAGATCAGCAAGACTTCTGAAGATAAATGTAACACATACCGTTATCAGGGTTGACCACTCATATCACACTGATGAATGTCTTGTAGTAGTCTGGCATTATTGCAGTTCCTCTGATATACACCACAAGGAATGGTGTACATGACAACGCGTGACTTCTCGACGTTGTTGGTAACATGCAGCACGTTGAAAGGTCATGCATCAGTGGGCCAGAAGGTAGTCCTGACCTGTTCTGACGTGTCTGGACAACAAGCACAAAAGTGCTGTCTTGGAACAGCCAGGACACTTTGACAACTTACATACACACTAACATAATTTCCTATTTTGTACAAATGGTTTCATGGTAGAATATCTAATATATATTTTCAAAGGTTATCATGTATTCACGAATTAAAAAATGTCGTGATGGTATCTTCTCTTACTAATCAAATAATACTTTATCTTATCATAATCAATTATCTTATCTAAGTCACGAGCTATCATTCACAGGCTCACAGCAATCAAGAAAATACGACAGATACAAGAATCATGATAATCATGATAGTACTATCAAGCAGCACAGCCATGCAAGTGGGAGAAATGGAAATGATGGGTCACGTTCATGTTCTACATCTATTCGAAGGGAAGACTGGGAGAACCTCCAACCGTTAAGTGATCATACTCGCCAGTATTGTATCTAAATTGAGAGGCCAAGCCTGAGGGACTGGGCTCGACTTCGGTGAATTCAAGTTGGAAGCAAGGGGGTGATGGGAGACATGGGAAAGACGAAGACACTGTGGCTTGCATGGACACCGGGAGGGCTGTGAGACTTGGAAAAGACAAAGACGCTGTTGCTTGCGTGGACACCGGAGGGCCACAGCAGCAACCTTTCATGGGGAACCGGGTCCAATGGCCGAGAGCTCCATCTTGTAATAGGTATAGTACTTACAATCCTTGGGTATGTAATCACTGCAAGTGTTCACGGAATGGTGGTCCAAGATCTTCATCCTGGAGAGTGATCACCCATCGTGGTAAGCTTTGTAATATGGCCCAAACTGGACCCCTTGAAATTGGAGGGTATTGCCACGGTTGGATTTTTGCCCTGTGGCCTCATGGCAAAATGCGCAAAGGAGCTAATAGTAAAGAACTGGGAGTCAGCGACAAAATTTTACACGAAAGTTCGGAACGACTAACCACAGCAGCAGATAATGCGTACATGGGTAGTGGAGTTGTTTTGTAATTCATCTTGAAGAACCACATTGTACCTTCTGCGTGTACCAGAACTTCCTGTGGAATTCTTCAAAAATCTCATTTCCAAAGCACTGAATGACTTCTCCTTAAAACCGCTGGGTGTTGTTACAGCTGGCCCGGGTAGGGTCGGTTGTAGACTTGAAGGCGAAGGCTAAGACGAAGGATAGGCCGAGCAAGCGTAACGCTTGGCGAAGCCGAGAGACTAAGGGTTTTTTCAAGGAGGAGCTCACGAAGAGTCACGTCACTCGAAGACTAAGACTAAGGGTCACACCCGAGAGGGGCAGAGGACTGAGGGGATGAAGGATGAAGGTACTCGAGAGTTCGCAGGGGATACTCGGTGGGATTTCAAGTAGCTCTAGCTTAAGGGAATACAAACGAGGAGACGAGTCTTTAAGTACTACGAGATGGAAGGCGGTAGAACCGCATGGAATGGAGGAGTCATCTGCAGCGAAGAATGAGTCAGAAGCTGCAGAATGCTATGTTGTACAGTAAGCGAAGATAGATGAATGATGTCATCATGAGTCAGAGGAAGAGTCATTGAGATAGAGACATATCGGATCAGCGATAGGAAAGAGTAGGCATGGGATTGGAGAAAAGTGGACCATCAGTGATGTGAAGTGTGTGAAATCACCCGGGGTCTATGATACACAGTGAACAAAAGGTAAAGGCGATAAGCGAAGGAAAAGGAAAGGGAAAAGGGATACATAGAGAATCTCGGAGACAATCGTAACATTACCCCCGTTGTGGCCTTGGGGTCACCGACCCAAGTATCAATAGTCGTATCCCGTATAGGGATGCTCTCCTGTGACATTGGCGTAAGCCGCGTCGTCCCAGGTGTCTTCATAGTGGTAGTCGTTTCCCGGTGAGGGAGGACGATCGTTGACGGGAGGGTATACAGGATGAGGGCGAGGACGACGAGAGGAAGTAGATCCTCGAGATCCTTGAAAGGGTCTGGCTGAACCTCGGCCGGAGCGAGCAGAGTGGTAGGAAGAGCGAGAGGAGCGGGAGGAGGCAGAGGACGAAGAGGAGGCGGAAGGGGAAGGTCGTGGAGTACGACATCTAAGAGGACAAGCTCCTTGAGGATGTCCAGGACTGGCCTTGAGGCAGACGGGGCAGGTATAATGTGGACAGTCGATACGGATGTGACTGAGACGTCTACAAGTGAAGCATGCCTTTGGGTATAATCTATGAGAACGATCAACTGCCAGTGGAGGTCAAGTTCTTTCGCAAGGCGGGCTTCTGCCGAGTTCATGGCTGCGTCCTCTGCTTGTGTAAGGGGAAGGGAGGATGCAGATTGTGACTTGTGATGAGAAAGAAAATACATACACTGACCGAGTTTGTTACAGTGTAAAAGTTTTCACTGAAGTTGGCCCTCTTGAGTAGCTCTTCGTTTCCCATGCCATATTTCCAACCGTCTTTGATCATGTCATTGACCGCAAAGAGGGAGGCGCTATGCATGACTTCCTAAAGCTCTTCAGCATAATCCCCAAATTGTGGAGCCCAATTTTCAGTTTTTTGCGACTTATGGTAAAAGGAGGGGAGACTTGTTGTTGTCAACAATGTTCAGGATAGATGATGATGATGGGGCGAAGGCGCATCTTCAAACTGACCAGAGTTTCAATGAAAATGGGCAGAGCCGGCTTTGTGGGGGGATATTTGAGTCACGTTGCTGCTGATGATCATTGAGAACATCAATGCTGTGGCTGCTCTGTATATTTATTATGCAAGACAAACCTGAATTATATTCGCAGCAGTGCACAGCCTTTCATTCACCAAATCAAGCACACCTCCCTCTGAGTCTTGCGGGTCAGCAGTGAATAAGGGAAGAGAAGGCAAGCCACTGGAATCCTCTACCAGTGAGTCTTGCAAGTTGGATGAGGGAAGAGGCAAGTGAGCAGTATTCTCTGACTCGAAGTCTTGGCCGGCCCAGGAGTTAGATGAAGGAAGGAAGAGCAAGTGATTGGAAGCATGAATGAGTTGCTGGAAGTCTGGCATGTTTGACAATGGCGTGTAGGGGGCTGGTACAAATGGTGGGATGGATGATGTCTGTGTCGCTGGCACAACAGGGAGAGATGATGCTCGACCACGACCACGGCCACGGCCAGAGGTGTTGCTAGTAGAGTATTGATGCATGCTTTCTGGAAAAAAAAAAACATCGACGTGCCCTTTTAGCCTCAGTATGCTGTGAACAGGGCCCACCCTTTTCGTCACCATCATATGATTCATCAATATTTCAGATTTCATTGAAGAATATGTCTTGTCAGGGCTCACCCTTCTCGTCGCTGGCACCATTTTATGACTCACTGATCAGCTGTGCCTACTAGTAGTAATCAACTGAATGGATTCATTACCATTGTCGAATGAGTCTGATGATCGTGAAAATTGGAAATAGACAATGAGGAGTCCGGGATTAAATAGAGGCCCAAGGCTTACCAAAATCAGAGGTTCCAGAATGAAGAGAAGTAGATAAAAAGGAGACACAAGTCGGAGTCACATTGTGGAGATCAAACGGGGCTTACCAAAATCAGAACGAGTGACTCAGTGAGTAAGGAACAATTGCTCAGCGGGTCTGCCTATGGAATATGACTGGCCGTACAAGCAAGTAGACAAGAGACTACTAGTGCAATCACAATGATCATAGGAAAGATAGATCAATGTTTCCATAAGGGTTAGATACTAGTTAGGAAGACAGTCAGGTTACAGACAGATTAAGAGTACACTAGGAACGTGCAGAGGAATAGGAAGATTTTGGAGATGCAAGGTTACAAGAGTCCCCACTGCTACTTTCAACATTTGGCATGTTGGAACAGTGCCCGTCATGTTTAAGAAACAAACCAGAAACCAATGATCCCGACTCGGGTCTGTCACTACACTCTGTCACATCACTTTTCACTTCACCTACTTATACGGAGACTCGTAAGCAAGTGATAATGCATAATAAAATTCTTTGTTCCAATATTTGTTGAGCCAGAATTCGTTTGAAAGCTCGTAACACGTGTGGCGTGTTAGACGCGGATTTGCTTCTTTTCCAAAGCGTGGAATGAGGTGCGCTGGGGAACGAATGAGGTCCAATGGAATAACGGCTCCGACTCGAACTCCATTCCATCTGATCACACATTTCAGAACGTGCATGCCAGCAGCACCGTCGGTTGTACTAGATGATGGGCCCGAGGGGCGGTGGCGTTGAACCGTTGAACGTAAACAAGGAATGTTTGACTATAAAGAAGACGAAAAATGAGCCGGATTTGTACAACAGAATGGCCTATGTATGACACGATCAACATATGTGATAGAGTGTAGTATCAGTGCGAAACGCACCTTGGAGCCCATTTGAAGGCCAATCGCTTTCATGCAATTCACTAACAATAGCACAATTGTATTGACCACCTGGAAAGCGCGTCGAGGGGGGAGAGGCAACGAGGCTTTGAGGCGGTTCAAAGGACCGTGGATCGTGATACTTTGTTTGCTGGACCCGAAACTTTGAACCAGATTTGAATCCGTTCAGAGTAAATACTTGTTTCACTGCGTCCTTCGACGGAATGGTCCAGGCTGTAAAAGTATGCCGTGATAGCTGCTCGTAGGTTGGATAGACCAAATGTATCAGCAGCTTCATCAATTGAGGTCCTTAGTGACGGCTTAAGGGCCAATCTGAATGCAGTTGTGGATAGTGTTTGAAAGTCCAGTTGCGCAACCGGTAAAAGACCGGCAACTGGACAGGACCGACACCGGTTGCAACCGAACCGCGGTTGCCGGTTGCGCCCATTTTGAATTTTGATCAGTCCGGTTGCCTAAATTTCATAAAATTCAAAAGACTGGACCAAGACCGGTTGCAACCGGTTGAAACCAGTCCGGCTATGGTACCCCTGGGATGCCCATATTTGGGGGCATCTCCCGTAATTTTCCCACATTTGTCCAATTTAAATTGAATTTTATATCTTGTAATCTATGATTTGACCCGAGATTGAGAATACCGCGGCCGATATCTGGCCGATGTGCGCGATCTATAGCTTGGCGGGTAGCTACACGCATCCCCTAAATATAGTTCACTACTGTCGGAGCGCCAATGTCATGTGATCGCCTGCGATTTACTGATCAAAGAACCCGAGATTTGATGTTTCACTCGAAAACGCTCGTATCTCTGCCGGATGTTACCCGATGTACGTAAATAATAGGTCATATGAAAGGCACGAATCGGGACTACCCTTGACACAGCCATTGCTAAGCGTGAAAGTCACGGGATGATTTTGGAGCGCCATGCAACCAGTCTCGGTCTAGTTGCCTGGCGAGAAAGTCAAAAAACCGGACCGGACCGGACTTTTAAACACTAGTTGTGGAGGAGGTAAAAATTCTGGGTGGGAGAATGGTATTCAGATTAGTGCCACTAGCAAGTGCTTCAGCCATCTCAAAATAGTTGGCAGCTTGACGGGTTGGACAATAATAATGACCATCGAGCGCCTCCAAGTCTGGCTCGTGATCGTCCACGTCATCCTCGTCATCCTCGTCAGACCCTTCAACCCATTCAATAGATGCAAGACGCACGGCGATGTCGAATCGAGAGCATTTTTCACTGTGGTCGAGGTGCCGGGCAATCTGCGTGTAATAGTCCTGGTAGTTTCTGGAGCGTGCGGGTTGCTTGATCTCGGTAACGTGCACATGTTCTGTGACGTCGGCTGTCTACTGCATAACGGCTCCAGATGCACGAATAGACGGCACGACGTGCTGTAGCAGCTCAAGTTTAGGAATTTCCCAGTGGTCGAGAGGCCCTTTAGAGCCCTGCCTTCCGCCAGCTGTGATAATCGCTGATTTGTGATCATGGAACTTTTTCAGCACTGCTTCAACCCTGGTCAACGCATCTTGATCAAAACAGGGCATCTGAGCGAGGTACCGAAAGTCGAGGAGAGCAGTGATCGCTGCCAGGAACTTCGGAGGTACACCACCCGCAATGATCCCGGTGGTATACCTTTGCACGGCCCGTCACTTGCTTTAGCTTTGATACCCCATCTCCAAATGAGTGGTATCCAACCGCCGTTTCTACAAGAGAAAAACGGTAGTCGATCTTGTCGGGTCCAAGAATGACTATGCACCACTGCAAGTCGTGGTCCCAGAACATTCGGTGGAAGTGGTATAGGGGTTCTGGCGTGATGAAAATAGATGGTTCAGAAAGTGGCCAATCCCTGAAAAAAGGCTTGTCAACGCCGTTAAGGCAGAAGGTCTTGGCAACCTTAAGAAATGCCTTGAAGTCATCCAGGTCCGCCAGCAAAGAGGCCGTTTTGATGTCATCAAGAGTCATCGCAGCTGTGCGTGGAGGGTGGCAAAAACAGTCTCCGAATTGTTTGTGTGTTGCAGTAGATACTGGCGAGGCCTTGAGACCGATACATGTGAGTAAAGACTCCTCTGGTGTATCGGCGATGTACACAACGAGGGGAGGGAAGGAGTAACGTAAATTACCGATGGGATCGCTCATCATGATCTCAATGGCAGCAGCAATCTTGAGCGGCTTCAGCACGAGATCTAGGCTTTCGTGGAAAAGGCGGTCGGATAGCAGGCTGCAACCCTGTGTTTGTGGATGAATGAACGAAGCGACCAGTAACAGTGCGAGCACCAGAGTATGTAGTTCTAGACCTTGCGATCTGGCAACTACCACCCTGGCAAATGAGCGAGCCATGGCAATCACTAGACCACTCACTAGCAGGAGAACTTTGACCAAATCTCTGGCAACTGGGTACATTGCTGATGAGTCAGCTCTTTTCGAGCTCAGCTATTTGCTGCTTTTGACTTTTACTAAAAGATAATGAAAACAATGAAAACAAATGCTATATGGTTACTTAAGCAGTCCCTGACAAGAAAACGAATGCCATTCAATTACTTAAGCAGTCCCTGACAATCTCTACCAAATAGGAAACTCAATTAGAATGACCATTAAAAAATTTCCTCGTCCTCATCCTCATCGTCGTCCTCATTCTCATCGTCGTCCTCATCCCCTTCCTCCTCATCGTCTGCATTTTCATCTTCGCTGTCTCTATCATATCCCTTCGAATAGCATGGCTCTGCATCTGTTAGTGAGATGCTGTCCTTCCACAATGCACCGAAATGGGCTGACAGTCCGCCTTGAATGGCAGTTTGCCGATCTGCCACATATGCGGTGATCCCTTCCTGCACTCGCGGTTCAATGCAGTTTGAGCGTAATTCTCGATGCTCTGTCCACCACTGTGCTCTCTTCTCGAGCAAAACCTTTGTGCGTCGCATTTCTTCTCGTAAAAGCAGGACCTCCTCAGACCAGCGTGCAGCACATGCACGGGCTTTTCCACACTCAACCCGCAATGCTGACAAAAAAGAAAAGAAAAAGAAAATTAGTAGATTATTCCGTCAATCAGAACACAGCATACCCTCTGTCGCCCCCTCCTCACCGGCATCTATAGTCCCACAAGCCCAGATCCATGATGTGGTACGGTATCCTTCTCCCAGGCACGAGGCTTGTTCTTGACCCCGCTTTCGATGCCCACGCGGGATGACAGGCTCACTAGCACCATCCATATTACCCGTGGGCCCACATATATCGTTTGAATGTAGTTCTCATAGCATCTTCTGCCAGGATCCAGCTCCGCGGAGGCGAAAGAGAGCAGCATAGGCTATACAGTACTTCTCAGCCATTCGGTTGATTTTTGAGCACACACTTCAGCTTCTGAGGGAACTTCATGCAGGCGAGGTGAGTGTGTGTCATTGAAGTCACGTACGGAGAACACTTACAGTCATGGTTCATGATATATGGGTTCTCCTTAGTCTTGTCAGCATCCCATGCGATGATCATCTTTGCCCAGGCTTCACTCTTGGTGGGACTTATGACTGCATTCATCTCTTCGAATGCAGCACAGTAACGATTACGCTGTGCGATAGCAGTCTTTAGTCTGTTGCGGAGCAGCTTGCCTATTGGTGGCCATAAGACACGAGGTCAATATGTAGACATTGTGCTCACCTAGACCTACGAGCTTGCGAAAGTTGTGATGACCAAAATGATCATCGATAGTATCATGCCGAGCACCTGGTCCCATTTCTTTCGTACTATTGGCTACGCGGTTGATCTCCGACCAGTTACGCTCGATACCTTCACCATCTGTGCGTCCTACACCGGGCATAAGGTTGAGGGAATGAGGCAGCGCACATCGCGAAGAATGGGTGGGTGCATGGAATTTAAGGATACCGAATATAAATGACGACATGACAACGGCCAGCAGGACACGTAGATGTTCTGGAAGTCTTGCAATTTGCTCGACAAGATTAATCTTCCACTGACAAGCAATGTCGTATGAAACGACGACAGACACCACGAGCAAAGGGAAGATTGCTGAGAAAAAAATATAATCCATATTACAATATCTGCGGGCATGAGAAATGATGCGAGAGGCAATATGGGTTCACTCACTGCTCGCCTTTCTGCAAGTCTCCCACACCACAAGGGCGTACAAACTTGTGCCGAGCGCAAAGACACAGTCCCACCCCCGTGGCATGTAATCTGTTTGTGAATTTGGTTTCCGCGTGAGCCAAGGACTTGAAGCTGCTGCATGTGGTGATCTACCATGTTCAGTGTGGTTAATCGATCAAATGATGATATCAGTACAAAGAAAAGAACGTACGTCTTTCTGCGAAGTAAACTCAAGTATATGTTTATTGTATTGACTGTTTTTGACAAAGTATGCCAGCCCCGTATGTAGGCCAGGATCCAGGGTGTCAGACGAACGTATACGGTTCTTAAGACAGAAGTTGGCGTCCATCACAATGATAAGCGAATATAGAAACCTGTTGACTCTTGAGCCACTGGAGAAGAGTTAAAATTGTGGTCATACCTTTGACTCGCATCTACGTTTCTCCAATTGTCCAGTAAGTTCACGCCAGTGTTACAGCTGGCCCGGGTAGGGTCGGTTGTAGACTTGAAGGCGAGGGCTAAGACGAAGGATAGGCCGAGCAAGCGTAACGCCTGGCGAAGCCGAAAGACTAAGGGTTCTTTCAAGGAGGAACTCACGAAGAGTCACGTCACTCGAAGACTAAGACTAAGGGTCACACCCGAGAGGGGCAGAGGACTGAGGGACGAAGGACGAGGACACGCGAGGATCTGAGAGGATACTCGGTTGGATTTCAAGTAGCTCTAGCTTAGGTTTTACAAATGACAAGACTGTCCTTAAGTACTAATGAGATGGAACGTGATAGAATCACAAAGAAGGAACGCATCATCCGCAGTATGGATGAGTAAGAAGCTGCGGAGGAATAAGCATACATGACGAAGTGATGACAGATAGCTGATGAAGCAATAGCGTCATCATGAATCAGAGGATCTAGACAAAGATAGGAAGAGATCGGAAAGGATATAGTGAGATGTCAGACCGTCAGCGACGTGGAAAGGAAGACGAAGTCGCCCGAGGTCTATGATACAAAGTGAATATGAAGTAGAGGCGATAAGTGAAGGAGAAAGAGAGAGAAAAGAGATACATAGTGAATCTCGGAGACAATCATAACAGCCAGGTTGCGGGCATGCAGGACAACTTAGCAATGCTAGTCCACCGGGCTTGGTAGTCAGGATTCCGTCCAGGTCGTTTCCTCTGCCAGCATTCTTGAAGAGCTTTGTGTGGCGGAACTGATGAATCATCCACAAAAAGGGATGATATCTCTGAGATCCTTCAAGAAAAGTTAGTCCAGAACGTACGAGACATCTGACTCACGTACCGAAGGAGCATTGATGCCCGTGTTATCCGTAAGGCGCTCCAGCGTTAGATAGTATTCATATGCCGAGACTTTGCTAGCCCAGGTAAGCTGCAGGAAGTGATGTAGGACCCGCCTGGTGCAAGCTGTCCTTGGATGATAGACTGTTGATGGATACCATCCGCAGCGCAGGAGTTGCTGCCTGTGGGAAATGCGGTGCTCACAGCCACAGAAGTTTATGTTGACCAGGTGAATGCCATTGACATCGATGACAAAGAAATTCACGTGACCCCGCTCGGGACAACAACAGAACAAGTCTGACTCGGAGTCGTGGCCGAGCTGCACAACGAGACCAAGGCTCTTCAAGGTGACCCGTTCAAAAAAATTTCCATTCCATTTCTGTATTTGATTTATGGTCAACAGTGTGGATGAGCGCGATGTGAAACCACGAACCTTAATTCTGTGCAATAGAAGACGCTTATGAGCAGCGAGGCAGCAGCTGAGGCACGTCGCATCGAGCTCAAAACAGTCTTCACAATATCAGAGGCATTCATTTGGGACCCCATCGTCGTCCACGCTACAATTGCACCACTTAAAAGCATGGGCCTCCAGCCTAAGATCCTCGAAAAGATATTCTTCTCGATAGCTGAGGCCCTCAGCACTCCCAGCCCATTGACTCAGAGTGGCATCCTAACGTGCATGACCATATCATTGAGCTAGGTGGGTCTTGATGTGAACAAATGGTTCTCACCGAGTTAGGATATCGCTTGCGGACTGTGAACGTGTGCAACGAGGCTTCGACTTCTGGGGCGTCTTCACCAGGCTTGTATTGGGTATCCCAGTCCAAATGGTTCATTTCCATGTGAGTGTCGTCTAGATTGTCGCCTAGAGTGTTCAGAAAGTGATGACCGCCTAGTTTTACCAGTGGGTCTGGTATGACGAAATGTCTCCGCTGGTCCGTAGAAATGCGAATCATACGAGAGTGGGCCTCCTCGTGCTCATCAGAGCTGTCACGGTAAACGTGATATGTTTTCTGTTTTTTCGAGGTGAGGGCCATTGGGTCAGCAGCCAACAGTCGAGAATTTTCAGAGCTTTCACCCTTATGACATTTCCTTGGTCGGCATCGTGCAGGAGAGCTAAGATAGAAGCATGGGCCACAGGTCTACGTTCTCGGCGGACATGCGAGATCTAAGTCACGTCCTTGGCAATGAGCTTTCCCAAAATGTATCCGTGGGTTCAGCGGAGACTAGCTAAAAGAGCAGTGAACTGGTATTTTCACTTCATTCCCGCCAACTACCATGGTTCATAAACACCCAACCCCTGCTAACTCGACCACCGTGTCCTCTGCCACTAGCGGTGACTACCACAGCAGCTGCTGCACTCGTAATGCCGCAGGTGACTTTCTCTGTGGCCATGTGACCATCTCCATTGAAGCCAGTGTCGCTTGTATGCCCTCTTGCTGCGGTGAGTGTCTTGTCGTCTTCACTCGAGTCTGACACTTAATACTTTGTAGTTAATCTGGTGGCCTGTGCCGTGGTCACGCAAGCTAGTTCAACCCGAGTACAAAGAGCCGTTCCGCATTGCAGTCCGTGAGGTCATGCGGGAGGAAAATGACTCCCAGCAGAGTGATGCTGACATGGGTTGCGCCGAGCTTGCAGAAAAATATGGTGCACTTTGCATTGCTGCAGACAGCCATTCGGACAAAGCGGTGAAGGGCAAGGCCGATATCCGCGAAGTCTCACCTGCACTTGCCGGATTCTCTTCCCAGGTTCTCGGAATCATCCGTGACCTCCCTACCAAGACCATTGATGACAGAAACTGCCGCATTACCTACTTTTTACCCAAAGACAGTGCCAAAGCCCCCTACTACTGTATTGGCTGCGGTCTGGCTGTAGGAATCTTCACCAACTGGTACGTGTATCTATTTGTCTATTTGTCGACGAGGCATGTGCCAATTAAATCGTGTCACAGGTTGGTCGCTGCGCCTCTTTACCAAGGTGTGAGCGGCGGCAGCTGCAAGTCGTACCAGACTCTGGAAGAGGCGGAGGAGGTGTTCGAGCAGATCATGGAAGCGAATGTGTTATGTCTGATTCACGAGTAATGCCACTTAAATACCATCTCATCATTGCCCTTTACTTGTACAATATATGTATCGGTGGAACTTGTTGGTATCAATATGCTTTGTTTGATTGAATCGAACGAATGGTGCACGAGATGATCAGGTGAACTTGACCAAAGTTTGAAAGTGATTTTCCCTAACTCTAGCGACTGTGTTGTGGTTTTCACTTGACTGGGCTGCCGTCTGTCAACCCCCGTTGACTACTACGGTTCAACACTAGTACGAACGAGTGGATGTATCAAACAGACGGTGGACAACGCGAATTGTGTATTATACTATCTGCTTAGAAAATCCATTTTGGAGAATACAATAGCGTGGGATCAGCGCTTAGGAGTGGCTGTACCGAACATAGCCGAGTCACGTGGCATCCATTTCCGCCATGAATCACGTAATTCCGCCATGAATCACATAATTCTGCCATGAATCACGTAATTCCGCCAATACGCGGATGAGATATGGCCGATCTCGGGTGATATGTCATTTTGGAGAATGTATTTTGAGAAATTGTCATAACTATCTCAAATAAAATCCTAAAAATGTGGAAAAATCAGGGGAAATCGGTCAACATATCCAATAGCTGGTGCTTGCATACTGAGAGGGCTGGATGTGGGTGGTTGCCTGTCCTGCTGAACGACTGTAGTTGGGGATGGTGTTGAATCATGTTCTTCCTCGCTGAGGCCTAGAACAGCAGGCGTGGGTTCAAGTGCCTTGCCCTGGTTGTCGGGAAGAGTGGAAGCTGGTGTGTTTTGACGTTCCCGATCATTCGGCAAAGGAGTCGATTCGTGGTGTGCCTCCGAGTCACTGGCCCTGCCAAGAATGGTAAGCGCGGATTCAAGTGCGCCTTGCTTGTCAGAGGGGATAGAAGCCGGTGTATGTTGGCATTCCCAACTGTGTTCCGCTTGAGCATTGGAAGGGGCATGAGCTACTGGAGTGGGTTGACGACCTTGGCTGGAATCAACAGGGTGTGTGATCTGATGGTCCTGACCATGTAGCTCCTTGGGATCAGAGAGGAGAAGCGCCGAGGAGGTGGGCTGAGGATGGATGGATTCCGTGGACTGCTGGGGTTCTTCATTCTTGTGGAGACTATGGCACGCCTGATGCCGTTGACTGTCAGGAAAAACTGCCAGATAGACATGTGAGCAAGCCAAGTCCAAGCTGACATAATAAAATTTACCTGGGTTGTTCGGTTTGTTTAGCGACATCCGTGATCTCTTGTTCGTTTTCTTTGCTTGATGGCGCTCACGGGGCACTGCGCGCATGACTTTCTGGCTAACAAACACATAGTCTACCTTTCAAGCAGAAAAAGGTAGTGGGTCGCTGGTTGGAACCTGGCCACGGCTGTCGTCGTCACTGCTGTGCTCATCGGAAGATATTTCCGTATCAGCTTTGGATGAACGTCGACGTTTGGACAGCCCGGGCCCGAGTGGCTCATCAGTAACAATACACATACTGTAGCAAGTAACCAACAGTTGAGTCTGGACCCACTTCGTCCTTGTTCTTCTTTCTGTCATATCCCTCTGCACAGATGGCTGGATACGCTTCACGGAAATGCTTAAGCCAGGCTGAAGATGGGTTCCTGGAGGCAGTAGGTCTGGAAGGTCGCAAGAAACCGAGGATGGTGAATAAGGATCCGAGTCTTGGTGCTCGAGGTATGTATTGTCTAGTGCTCCGAGTCGTGAGATTCGCTGAATCTTTGTAGACAACGCCAGTGCCAATCCTCCACGTCGCTCCTCAAGAGTGAATAAAGGGCATGGCGGGCAACTTACTTAACTCGAGAACATCGACCGTGCCTTGAACGAACGGACTGCCGCTTCCAAAACTTCTCATGCCGCACAACTGGAAGTGGCTACCACTGACGAACCCATGAATCCCATGGCCCCGACGAAGCCGAGGCCGAGGCCAAAGCTCCGCACCAAGTTTTTTTCTGCGTGTGATAGTCAACCAGGCGCTGAGCAGGTACGCAAAGCTTTCCTTTTGCATTGGTCCGATTCTTGATGGCGAAGCAAGCAGTCTGCAGATCTTAACAGGGCTCCCTCACCTATGTATCAGGTAGCTGTCCAGGGCTCACGGTACGGCTTTCACCCTCCGGACTCAGAAAAGCAACCTGGACAAGACGAGACTCCACCATCTCAGGCCTTCCGTGCCGTTGCATCTCGCGAAGGGTCGCTTGTTCCTGCTCATTGCGGAGGTTCGGTTCCTCGAAGCTGTGTCCCTTCTACACCTCGTGAAGGTCCCGTCAGTCTTGGGTCTCAATGGGGATCTGGTCTTTCTGTGGCTCATGGAGGCTCTACCGTTCCCGGATCCCGTGGAGGCTCTGTTGCTTCTATGCCTCGTAGAGACTTGGCTCCTCCAAGTTCTTGCAGAGCGTCCGCTGGCATGGCTTCAAATCTTCAGCATGAGTCGCTGACAGCTACCCTACAGAAACCAGATGGTCATCATCCTGTCGAAGAACAAGGCAACTTACCGGTCCATCGTTACCATCAGCGTGCACCAGCTGCACCATTTGATAATGAATTTCCTTTTCAAAGGACCCAGCGCTCACAGCCTCGCGGTGGCACTGTAAGTTTCGACCTTTCCACTTCCACGGTCTCTATTTGATATATGGATTGAGAACTTGAACGATCGCATGATCGATGAGGTATCTTCCGATGAAGAGACAAGAGCAGCGGAGGAGTTTCTTCGGAACAACCGGTCTTGTGGTTGGTCATCGACCGTTCTTGTTACACATTTACCCACTCAGTTGTGTCTAGATCATCAATCACAACAACAACAGGACTCCATTCCGATCGGTAAGTGATTGTGTCCCACTCAAACGTAACTAATTTATTATCCCCTAAGATCCAGTATTACTCGCCGAAGAATTGCAGTCGCAAACCGATGTGGTCGAAGAGCATCCGCAACTGTTTGCCTCGTGGTCCGGATCCCGAACATCTTAGATACGTGATATCCGTCAACGCCAACATTCTGGTAACTTTTTACGACCACTCGCACAAGATGCACAATCAGATGAAGAACTATATACCCTACATCCTGAGGGTCCCATTGCTGATGCCGTTGAGGGGTTTTCAGTTCCCCCGGGTGAACTCACTGGTGCCACCACAAAACTACATTCATACCCTTACAAGTTCCGGGAAATTATTGAACGTGCCAAACAGCTTGCGCAGTGCAGTGCTGCTACGGATCCGTGCCCGAGCCGAGCTTGGTTCATAGACGAGAAGAGTCTTGATCGAGTACATCGCTGAAGCAATCGCTGAACATGAGGAATAGGGCATATTCATTCCATCCGGTGCGTTTTACCTTGCATCAACAAATCAGCCACTTGCTGATGATCGACAGGATACTGGCCACACTATCGCAAGGACCTTGGCATCCTCGTAAGTTCGTTCTTTTACCTTTTTATCACATGTACTGATGTCTAGCAGCTTTGGGAGGCATTAATTGATAAGCGCAGAAAGCTTGTGGGTGTGGGATAACCACTGAATAGGATCACACTGGAGTTCACTGTGAGTAACCAAAGATGATATTGAGCGAAGTAAAGCGAGCTACAGACCTGGAGTTCACTGTGAGTAACCAAAGGAAACAGAACAGTGGACTCCGCGGTTTGAGTCGAGTGGCTGTAAATACTGGTAAACAACTAGCAGCCACAATCAGGCACAATAGTGGGAAAGTAATCACAACTCGAAGAAAAGAAGTGTAGAGCGACCACAAGGCGCTAGAACATCGAGCGAAGTTGTGAGATAGGTAATCGCCCATGGGGAATGCAATGGTAATGGGTAGAAGCAGCGCAAAGCGCTGCAAAGACTACAAAGAAGTGAAAAGACGAAAAGAGGGTGAAATCACCAGAAGTAACATTAATGTCGTGGCGGTCAACCCTCAAAGCCAAGGCGCGTGAATATGTTATCCGGTACTATCCTCTAGGTGGCTCTCGAACCCCTGAGCAGAATTTAGCGAATGCTGAACAATTAATGTGGGGTGCGAAGTTTGTAAGAGACGGCGTCTCAGAAGATGTCCGTGTTGTATCGCCTTGCCTCATAATCTTTCAACTGATCGATTTCTTTTCTTTTCTCTTTTCTTTGCAGGGTACCATGAAAAATATGGCATCTCCTGCGTTTAACAGCAGGCCTCATCATTGAGTTTTTCTACACCGGATCGTCCTCACTCAGCAATCTTTTCCCAGAAGTATTCTTGTGAGAGGTCCCAAAGCCCGTCGTCTGCCTGGCGGCAACTGTGGTAAGCACGTTGCAATCATTCACGAATGCACTCATCCGATCTTTATAGTTACGGGCCAGTATCGACGAGTATATGATCACTGGCACTCGGCAAGATCGACAATTCGAATGCGTGGTCTATTTGAAAATTTTCAAGCAATCATGAATATGCAAGCCCAAATTGACGACAATGCCAAGCATGCTGCAATGACCCGAGAACTGAGAAGAAGCTAGGCAACCGTCGGAAGGTCAGTCGAGTCCACAAATGTGCTATCACTGCTAATCTATTTGCACAGTGCCTCGTTTAATGGCGACAAGGTAGCAATGGCTCCCGAGGAGGATTTTCAGGTCGTACTTGACTAGTGTTGATTTTATTGTATTATCTTATCATATCATCCGGGTCGTTCCGAGCCATTTTGATCTGATCTCTGGCCGTGTTCCTGGCAGGCTGAGCTATTCCGAGTTTCAATGCTATAATGGTGTTGGTGCATTTGGCAGTTCTGTCAATTACTCTGACGGATTGGGTATCAGCAAATCAGGTGAGATTCACAGAGCTCTGCAGGAAGTCTGGTGGTTAGCAGGCCAGTGGGTACTAATTGGCATCACAAACATACCTAGCTCTGTAATACTAGGTACCTTTTTGAAAGCTATAAGGTCTGTAATTCTGTACAAGTCTGTGCAGTTCTGTGAGGAGTAGGGTGGGTTTGCTGATGCAGACAAGCAAATCAGTCCCACTCGATGACATCCAGTCTCTTCTTCATTATAATGCAGCATTTTCCATCCTGGCCTTCAAACATTTCATTGCTCAATACAATGATCCTACAGTATCTCACCATCATCAGCTTGAGGAATTGGCATCCTCGGTTCATCTCTCCTTCACCTCGCTCCCCATCTATCACCACATCAAGTTTCGGAATGGTGAAATCCAGTCGCGACACCATCAACTCTGTCCATGCACAGCCGCTGTGTTACAACAACGTAAATACTGTCATTTCCCCATCACATTTTGATGTGGCACTCGTCCAAGTTTGGGAATCACAATCCAAAGCAAGCAGTGTATTTCTTTTACCACTATCCACAATGACTACTAAGTCTAAGGGAGAGTCAAGATTATTTTCTCTACATCTACGCAGGCCGGGCAGCTTCTGTTCCAAAGAAAAAGACAACCACCCTTTGAAAATATCTCGCATACATTGCCACTGTTTACCAAATTTACAGCAGAGAAAGCTTGTGGGTATGGGATAACCACTGAATAGGGACTCTAGGTCACACTGGAGTTCACTGTGAGTAACCAAAGGAAACAGAACAGTGGACACCATCAATCATCTTAATTGGTCTTCAGTTAGGTCTACATATTCAGGACCTAGGCTAGTAGTATCAAGGGATCATCTTGGTGGACCTCTTCAAAGAACTTCGAGTGTATTGGCCTCAAAACTACCAAATGGACGGACATACAGCATATTATACCTTAGGCTTTCTAGAAGGGTGTAGGGAGGTAGGAGCGGAGCCAGAAAGCTGGGCCTGAAGTCAGTGTCTTAGAAACACTACTCAAGATGGAGACCAAGAGTCACTTATCATCTCATTTTCCAGATTATCTCGCTCTTGCCTTGGCCCTCCTTCAATATGAGAGATTTCTGCTATTTCATCGAGCATCTTTGTTGATTGGATTTGAAATGCTCATAACAGCTGTAAGTTACGACCAAAGATTGGCCAAAAGTGTCCATGCGGACCATATGTCAGAGTGTCTATAAGGTGCTCACTGGGTAGTATTTATTTATTCCTTTGGAAGTGGGATAGCAAGTGCTTACCTAAGTTAGCCACACTGAGTCAAACTGGTGGTCATAGTAGAGTACTAGTGGCATACTATACCATTTGCCTAGAAAATGCCTGGGGCACTAACAAGTCTGCCAGTAGGAGGCGACAACTTCCATATCTGTGCCAGAAGTTGTGGTTTCTTTTTTCCTCACACCACATGGGCACCATGCATGAAGAGCTACCATGTCAATGCTGTCAGTAGCCTCCTTCCCAGGCCTTTTATGCGACATCAACGAGTTTCCTGTTGCTGAGGGCTCTGATATCATTGAAAATCCTTCAAAAAAAAGCAATTGGCATCATCTTCTCGTTTGCGAAGAGAGCAGTGGCTGATACTGTTCCCTTCATGCTCCCTAAGGGACCTGAGAGATCGGAAAGAATGTCCAGGTGGGTAAAAGAGCTGAAGGAAGTATGGCAGTAACAACTGTGTACACACCTCCAAGTGGACCAAGTGGGAAGGAAAACTTATTCCAATACTTCGTGCTTCCAGTTTCCCATAACTCTCACACTTTATTTCAAGGAATATACTTGGTCTTGCATACAGAGTGCAACTTGAACTCATATGTACTATTATGTCATGTCGTCATCTTGCCATTTTTTGTCGAAAACTGCTACTGATCAGTGATCAGTCAATGAGGTCAGTCAATGAGGCAATCAAAGTTTGGCGAAGTTTGATACGATGTCAGTGAGGTGGGTAAAATAATAAGAGAAAATTATGTTTTACCCGCCCCTCAATCATCTTGCTCCAATGGGGTACATAATGAGGGAGAGGCTTTATGACCACGCTTGGTCCAAAGGGTCTTCAGGTCGGGTTGATCCTTGGCCTTGCTGGGTGCACAGGTGACCTTTCTTTTTCTGGCGGGGGGAGGACTGGGAGACCCCGGTCTGATTTGAGACAGCTCAGTGATGTATTGAGGCGAGACACCGAGTATGAGCCACAAGGACGCAATAGCAGGTGGGGTGGCGGGGTAATGGGCGGGGATGGTGAGGGAGGCGTTCGAAGAGCATGGGCGTGGCTGCATGAACGACCAGGCGGTCTAGAAAATTGGCAGTGTTTCTTCCTGCGCCTGCACGTACCGCACGCCCCGCCCATTTTCCCGGGGTCGCATTTGATACGGCTTTTAAGGCAGGTGGAGCAGGCCTTCACAGGTTGGGCAGCTGGGGAGCACTCAGCATGCTGCGGACCGCTCTGTCTTCGTCCCCATCGTTTCTGGTATCGGGCAGGCTGTCATTGTCGTCGACGCGCATTTCCGTGTCCATGGGAATCAGAGAGTGGGGTTGTGTGGTCGGTGTAGAGACTGAATAGATCCTCTCTGTCCTTCAACTCGTTCGACTGGGTGAAGCAAATACGGAGACAATATGCAAGTTGACGTAATGACCATGATCGGTTGGGATGGCCAGGTGGGCCAAGGTCTTGCCTTGTCTGTCGAGGATGATGGCCTCCAAGTCATTGACGCGGGAGAGGAAGACCAGAAAGATGAGGATGTCAAAATGGAGGTCAGAACGTCAATGGAAGGCTTCTGGGAGCTGTAATGATGAGTTTTGTCAATAATATCATACATTTGGTGCCAAATTGACATATTTTCGCAATTATGAGAATGTGTAGGAGGAGAGCACAGATGGGGAGTCCGGTGTGGAGTCCTCCGGGGCACTCGACGGAGGCGAAGATGCAGCAGACTGCGCTGATTCATCATCATCATCACCATCGTAGTCGTCATCGTCGTCGTCACCACCCGCCCGCATCCTGTCTGCTCCTTGTGTCTGCTCAACTGACCATAGCTCGACTTCGTCCGTTACGTCGCATTCGTGGGATGTAACTCATAGATCTGCTCATCAAGGAGGCCACATGCAGGGCTCTGTGTGTGCGCACAACACCTGCCATTTCTCAGGCGCTAAAGGCTTTCTGTCTCTCTGAGGAAGACTGTGTCTGATGAAGAAAGGCACTTTCTGACTCTTGCAAAGTTCCTCGTTAGAGTCGCACTCCTGACGTGCTTCCTGCAATAGTTCATGCTGTTCTTCATGTGCACTCTTGCAAGGAGTCCCGATAGCACAAAAATTTCCGGTGACCTCTCTGAGGTCCTTCAAGATTTTCCAACGCCTGTCCCACCCAATTTCCATCATGTCCCGGTCTTCCCATCGATATCACAACCTGCTTTGGTCGTTGCAGACTTTGTTTCAGTCAACTACAGATTTCTCTGGAGAATGTAGAAACAATAATGAATCTCTCTGGAAGCAACAGCATGGATGCACCACCATTGGTCCATGTATCATGGTCATAAGGCAGAATTGGAAAGCAGCCAATGTCTCCAGAATGGCAACACAATGCTATTAAGACGGTATTCTTCGCAACCCCAGAAGAAAGCCTGGAAATCATCCGGATCAACGTCAATAGAGTCAATCTGGTTCAGGGTCTGGTACTTAAGAGAAGGAATGAAAATTCCATGTAGTCATCAAGAGCCGATGTCATGTCGCAGCTGCATGCAATTGAATGGGCTTCTGACAGGAGTGTCAATGATAGGAAGACAGGGAGCCAGAAGTGGCTGCTGAAGAATGCGAGCTAGTATGGTTGTAAGGGAGAAATGCATATATGTAAGGGAGAAATGTATGTAAGAGTGTAAGAGTGGTCAAGACGTCTGTACAGTAAGGGTGTTGTCGAGAAGGGCTGTTTCGACTTGTTTGAGGTCAGCTTGAATCAGTAGGCTGAGGCTAGCCCGGGCCCGGCAAGGAGTAAGTGTTACTTCTGGTGATTTCGCCCTCTTTTCGTCTTTTCACTTGTTTATATAGAAGTCTTTGAAGCACTTTGCGCTGCTTCTGACTATTACCTAGGGACCCCGTATACTCGACCCCTATTTGCATCATTCAGCCCCTACCTCCTATTCTTGCGTCATTGTTGCGTCATACCTGCATCATAAAGCCCATCCTACCTCCTAAACATCGACCTTCCTTTTCCCCCCACTCTCTGTCACCATGACTTCTGACCACCATGCCCACCGCATTTCCCCTCTCATTGGAACCAACTACACCACTTGGAGCGAGGAGATGAAGGTCCTACTTCGTTCTAAAGGTCTCTGGCGACTTGTGGATGGCAAGGACACTCGCCCTGCCACTGCTTGCCCAGATCGAGACGCTTGGGAGATCAAGCAGGACAAGGCTGCTGGCGAGATCGATTGCTCGGGTTGAGCAGGGAATCGCCAGAATCCAGGAGCTTCGAACGGACCTTCGACATCAAGACTCTGGATGCTGCAGCAGCTGGCCTGCATGTCGATGATTCGAGCCCTTGAACCGGACTACTCCCACTTCACCTCATCCCTTGTGCTTCTCACTGATCTGGACAAGGACAAAGTCAAGGCTGCCTTTCAGATGTGTCTGTCCTATACCTTACAAAACATGCTGGCTTCGTTGTCAATATAGATTCTGTCCATATGGTGTTCTCTCGGCCACCTGGCCCTCCACTCTTCATTGCCACCATCAGGACACCAACGCTGCATTCTTGGATGGCGCCACTGCGTCGTCTACAAGCGAGGCTGCTTGCCCTGCGACGTCTTTGCCACTTGATCTGTCCCTTTGGCATCGCAGGTTGGCGCATCATCATGTTGTTGGGGTGAAGGACCTGTATCAGCGCAACTTGACTACTCGAGATATCGCTTTGTGCTGCGTATCAAGCGCAAGTCCGACGTCTTTGACGCATTCAAGACGTTCAAGGCTTTCGCTGAGACCCAGTCGGAGCGCAAGCTCAAGGCGCTGCGCGATGACAAGGGAGGCGAGTATATGAGCAATGCCTTTGCGGATTTCACCACACAGTGTGGTATTGTGCGCCAGCACACAGCTCGAGCCCGTCCTCAGCAAAATGGAGTTGCTGAACGCGCCAACAGATTGCTCTCTGAGCGTATTACCAGCATGTTGCATGAATCTGGCCTGCCGACTTCGTTTTGGGGCGAAGCATTGGCTGCACTTGTGCATGTTTGGAACAGATGTCCTACTGCTGCGCTGGACGATGCTACGCCTTATGAGCTGTGGCATGGCCGCAAGCCTGATGTCTCTCATCTCCGAGTGTGGGGTTGTACTGCTTTTGTCCATCTGCAGAAGGACCAGCGCTCGCCTTTGGGCTCCCATTATGACAAGTGTGTCTTTATCGGGTATCCTGAGGGCTACAAGGCCTGGAAGTTTTATAATCTCTCCACAAAGCGTACCATCATCATCTCGGAGGTTAAATGAGATGGACGTCAGAGTCATGTGGAATAGATGAATATAAAGTATGTACATCATATTATTGTGGTTAATCTTTTCCCCATATCTCTCAAGGAGTACACAGTAGCTGCAAGTTACTGTTCCATCAAAATACATTAAAATGAGAGTATATATAAATATATGTGTTGTAGTTTCCATCCAACCTTATCGCATAAAAGGCATTTGGTGGATATTTTAGTGTTCTAGGTTGTTCTGGTTATTCGGGACTGGAGTTGGAGTAATTCCTGATAAGCACAGAAAGCTTGTGGGTGTGGGATAACCACTGAATAGGGACTCTAGGTCACACTGGAGTTCACTGAGGGTAACCAAAGATTATATTGAGCGAAGTAAAGTGAGATACAGACCTAGAGTGGAAAAGTAATCACAAGTCGAAGAAAAGAAGTGTAGAGCGACCACAAGGCGCTAGAACGTCGAGCGAAGTTGTGAGATAGGTAATTGTCCATGGGGAATGCAATGGTTAGAAGCAGCGCAAACCGCTGCAAAGACTACAACGAAGTGAAAAGATGAAAAGAGGGCGAAATCACCAGAAGTAACAATGTCTCCGGCATCTAACTGGGTAATCTTTGGCATAGTAGCATTTTTGCATCCAGCACAAAGTGGTCGCGTAATCGTCCGTGTCGCCAGTTGGCGTCACATCGTCATTGCCTTGTCGTCTGTGCACGCTGGGTGGAGGGAGAGGAGGGAGAGGAGGAGAGGGAGAGGGCGCGTGTGCGTGCGCGTTGTCATCGATGGTGTCTGAGTCGTCTCATCGTCGTCGTCAAGTTATGCGGACGAGGACAAGGGCAACAGCAACAGCAGCAACTGTATGCTGAGCAAGAGGGCGAGAGGATGGGGACAAATATGGGAACCGGGATGGGGGATGGTGGGTCCCAGGGTTGAGGACACATCCATTGCGAGCCATTGTCCAGGTCGTTGAGTTATTTGCATCCAGCTACTATTGACACAACATGAGTATGCAGCAGTGATGCCCAATGTGAATCATACCTGGTTTGTCGACACCGGCTGGCAGTGACGAGCAAGGGCGGGGAAAGGTGTGGCATGAGAAAGTGGTGTTGAACGTTTCATTTCACAACTCACACTTTTCTTAGACAGTCACAAGACTACTGTATCTACCTGCTACTGGTGCTATGTAACACCTGGAAGCAAACATTTTTTTTTTCGGATGAGCCTTGGCTGTAAGATCCTCGATACCCTGGCAGGAGGTGTGGGCCAAGGGACTGACAACACTGGTATTGAAGTCATGTGTCATTGGCTGTATGTTCATTTATGTAAGCAGTCAGTTCATCAGTGCTCAGCGCTCACAGGCACACTCCACAACGGCATGCAGGCGTGTCCACCAAGCTTCCCAGACCTTCCTTCCTGTCAGGGACCACCAGTGGAGTGCTGATGTCCTTTGAGCACATGAAATATTGGATAACACTTATCAGCAAGTGAAATATTGGATAACACTTATCAGCAAGCCCTGCAACTTTTACGGCAAGAAGACAATAATCGCCTGCGGCTTCAAATTCACATCAATCGGATGTATCACCAGATAGTACCATTACTAGAGACTATCCACCATGAGGTAGTGGACCTTCCTTGGACAGGTCTTTGTGTGCACGCATTGGGTGAGCTGACAAGTGAGCTGGAGCATGCAGCTTTGGCTGCTGACGGACAGTAAGTGATTTTTACTACCTCGGTTCTGGCAGTGCGTATCATGCTGATCGACTCATGGTGCTAATTTCCAGTTAAGAGCTACTGCAGTGTGTCAAGTCTATACCTCAGTTGTAATCTAAATTATTTACATCTAGAGACTATTAATATCAAGTCTGTCTAACCCCGATCATTCAGCAAGGTCAATAGACCTACTGTTCATGAGGGCCCTCCTCTGACGAATTTTCGCCATTAAAAGAGGGGATCATGGACGTGGCGTCGACGGTGGCCGCGTTGGGTGGTGGCATGGTCGAAGGCATGGGAAAATGTCTTGTTACTGGGGGTACAATGATAGGGTTTGGCCTGGGTGGATTGGTTCCTTGAGGTATTCGCCGCAAACTTGAGGGTTTTACACAGTCGACTTTGACCTTCTCAAAGCCGGCGACGCCTCCGAGATTGACCATCTCTGGGAGGCTGCGACATCTGTCGGGTTCTGGTATGCAGAAGAACGACTGACGCCCCTTTCGTCATTTCTTGCCCTGTCGTCTTCCTCGACTATGACAAACTCCGGATCCGTAATGAGGGCACTTAGGCGCTTGTTCATGGGTACGACTGTATGAGTGGGATGTAGCGACTCGGTGAGTTGGCAGATCACAAACTTGTCGTGATCCTCTGGCGCGCAGGGCGAACCAAAGTTGATCAAGGCGATGAACTTGACTGTGATGATACTGTCCATCATGATCGACAGGGCCAGAAGGATGTACTGCGAGAATAGACACTGAGGTGAGTTTCGGTTGTCCACTATGTTTACCTGTGATTCAATGACCGCTTTGGCTCCTTATATGCAATGTTTTCATCTGTCAACGCTGTATGTTTTCCAGCGGCGGGGGGTTGAGTAGAGTTCAATTCACCGGGCAATGAGATCATCCAAAGTGATCGTATTGTCAGACAGATGAGATCGATCCAGGTGTACATGTATGCTCATTGAATTGTAGGTATTTTTCTGACGATAGTAGTGTTGAACATGTGAACACGCAGTGACTCATGGCTTCCAAGCCTCATGGGTGTTGAGATCCGTGTACAGAGTCTACCAGTGTATCAATCATCGTCAATCAAACTTAACCACCCTTCCCGGTCTTCACCTTGCTGACTCCACTTTTTCTTCTTTTCTTCTTCATAGCCACTCAGTTGCCAAGGCAAGCCATTTTCTTATTTATATAGATTCACAGGTGTTCTCAGAGTCCCGCACGACTTCCCTGAGTTCCCAACGACTCCCGCCTGAGTCCGCAACCAATGTCAATCACGCCATGACTCAGTCTCGCACTGTAATCGTTGTAGCTTGAATTATCTTTCACAAGATCAAATTGATTGCAAGAAGCTGCTCATCCTGCACCCCTTTCGACGAGTGTCCACATCTACCTTCATTCGACGTCTTTCAGGAGCGACACTTCTTTTTGTTAGCAGGACTCACTATGGTGAGTGCCTATCATTGTCCCTCAATCCTTTGCGCGTTGGCAATATCACATTGATCTATGCCATAAGCTACCATGGACTTTATAAACCACATGTCCGAGTGTGATTGGGATCCCGCTGGTAACCTGTCACAACTTGAACCATTTGGATGGGTGAGATTTTGATTGGCACTCCTGCCAAGACCTTGAAAGGTATCTGATATATTCTTACGCTGACTCGGACTCACTTCACAATCCAAATAGACACTGGTTCAGTGTGTACTCTATTCATACAGCTGTTTTTTTTAAGTCAATGCAACATTTGGCAATGGTGGTCCGGGGATTTCTAGAATCTCTGGGATTCTGACTCATCACCGAGAACCCAGGGAAGCTATTTGAAATCAGTTTGAATATGGATCCGTTGTCTCAGGTGATTGCTCGCAGCCCAAACAGATGTGGCACAGCCACACATCTGTGCAGATTGTACAGCCCCTGACAAGTGGTATATCCTGTTTGCCCTGTAGTCCAAAAAGGTTGGTTTGCTGATGAGACAAAGTATTTCGCCTTTTCGCAGTTGCCTTCTCGGGCCGTGCGTGCAACCTCGTTCAGCTGCGAAATAGCCTTTGGACAACATGCACTCCAGGCTGGGATGTTATCGTCTCCCTTTCCCCCGATGGATTGATCCTTGCATCGCCATCTGAAGATGATAACTTTGTTCGTTTCTGGGATGACATTTGACCTGTGTGTTTCAGTAAATTTTCAGTAGACCTTCACTAGATAATTCACTACACTTTTTCCGTACACCTTGATAGACTTTTGACTACACTTTGTTTGGTAGTCATTTACAATTGTCACTACACTTGGTACACTGTACTACACTTGCTTTTGCTTCAAAACCATCCAGTGTGCACAGTCGACAGCACCACCACCCCAGGGATACAACCCTCTGTCGGCGGCCCTTACCACCTGCCACGCAAGCAAGCAGGGCACAGCTTTTCACGTCGCCTTCGTTGAGGGCTGTTTCGCTTTCAGCGCCTGGCTTCTCTTCCTCTCCCTTATAGTGAAAAGAAGGAACAAGCGGTCTTCAATGAAATGCTTCGAGTCATATCGGGCTTAGAACGTCGGCTTATGGAGTCGTCTGAAGAGGAAGTAATTACGATCGCTGAACTGAACGGAAGTGACTGAGTGACCCGGCCCGCCCACTTTCGATCGATCAATCAAAGTTCAACTTGGGCCTCCGCCGCAGCCATTCAATGAGCAATTTCCTTGAAGATGAGGTTTCCCACCGTGACCAGCGCTAAGCGGGTAAACTCGTTGGCACAATATCGTGGCTGGGAGGGAGAGTGGTGCCCCATCACCCTGCTGAATACAGACTACCTACAAAACCATGACAAAGGCCCTAGTAGCCACCCAACTCGCAAAATACGCCTGCCAACTACTTCACCCCGACCAATCCGGCTTCGTCCCGTCACGCTCAATATTTGACCCAATACGGCTAACCGAAACAATGAGTGCCTACGCAGACTACTGTGACATGGAGGGAGACGGCGCCATAGTAGCACTCGACCAAGAAAAGGCCTACGACAAAATAGACCACCAATGCCTCCTCGACACCTGTGTGTATTCCAACTCTCTACTTTGTTTGTCGACGCGTCAGCACCCTATACAAACACGCTAAAGTCAAAAGCGCCCCCTACTACCTTGTGACATGAGGCGTTCGACAGGGAGACCCTCTGTCGTGTTTACTCTTTGACTTGGCAATCGAACCCCTCGCGGCCACCACTGTTCACATGGACGGCTGAGTTCCACACATATTCATGGCAAAATTATACTTGCCATGGCCTCCTCCAACAGGCAGTTCCATCAATCTTTGCTAGCATCGACATTCCACAATGCTAAATTGGCGGTTGTGCTCTCCAAGCGTGTCCCTTCGGTAAGAACATATTCTTTGTGGATAGAAGGTAGGTCGTGCTAACGGGATGTAAGTGTTCATATGGCATGAGAATTGATGAATTAAACGAGCGGTATGGAAGTGCAAGGGAATGAATGTGCATTGGATACGAGCTTGCAAGGTGTGTTACAAGATGCTACGAGCACGATACAATGCACCACCAAGTAACTAACCAAGCACAACAAAGTAACTAACCAGACACAACAAAGCAACAATTCTAACTAGACAATAACCAAGCACAACCATGTAACTAACCAGACATAACAAAGCAGGTATCCTAACCAGACAGTACCCAAGCACAACACACTAACCAGATATAACCAAGTAACTAACCAGACTCAACATAGCAGGAATCCTAACCAGACACTAACCAAGAGTGCCTCAACCCTAATGGTGGCCATGACAATTCGAATTTGATCGTTTTGCCCCAGACACCCCAGTTGAAGGTCCGTAGTTACCGGTAATTTGATCGATACCCGATAGGCTTAGTCAATCATGTGGGAAGTGACTCGGAATCTTGGTCCTGCCAACCGTTCGGGTGAGCTTTCGGCTGCGATGAATCTACTACATCTAAGAGACGCACACCTCCACCTCACCTCCTCATTTCCGTGTCTCATTCCCAAATAACTCCAAATGTATAGAGTAGGTAAAGTGAAAGGTACGCAACGTTGGATCACGAATCTAGCTAGAAAAGCCGAGCTATTAATCCAACTCGAGTGTCGAGCCAGCTCTGTACTTTTCAGCTGGCTGGTATTCCTGTTGAGCAGAGCCCTGTGGTAGAATGGACGGGTACGGTGGAGGATGTTTACTTGACTGTTGAACAAATTAGTAACACTCGCGTGAATGGTAGATATACCGACCTTTGCCTTTCCACGTTTCTGTTTCTTCGAAGGGGCAAGAGGGTTGACATGTCGAGTAGACAAGTGAACTAGGGTCCTAGCACACTAGATACATAAGAATCCATAGCTACATATGAATGGCAGCACTAGCACCACAGCGGATCACGGGTAGCGCCGCGGGCAGTGACGAACGCATCAAACCAGGGCTTTACTCTGAAACTAAGGGTGGCTGATTATATGCAGTGAGTGGGGCGACTGAAGCTAGGTTTGTTGACCTAACCCTGTCTGATTCAACCCTACATTTCCCATTCAAAAAAGGAACCCCTATCATTTTCACTGATCTAGTATTCTATCACGTCCGGAGTGCATAGAAAAGACTATAGATGAGATTCCACTTCAGTTACCTTTCCACTGCTTCCCTATGCAAGCTCCCGACATCCCAGTTGTCGCCGTCAATCTCGTCGACTGATGAAACACGGCCAGATAGATCTCAACATATCGGAGGTATATACCTTTGTGCTGCTGCCATGCATTATGTATGCTCTTCACTGACGTGGTGATGTACAGCTTCTCCACTGGCACCAGCTCAAGCTCGCCGGGCCATGGCTGTGGTCACCGTGACTGATGAGAGGAGATAGGAATACTGCGGTGCATGACAGTGTGTTCGGAGGATGAACTCGAACTGTTTGTGACATGCCGTAATGTCTGGATCCTCAGCTCTACACCTTGCACTTCCCGAACGCGACATAATATGCATGCCGAGCCAGTTAAGTCAACTACTGGCCGATAGTTTACAGCAACAAGGATATGATCAGACCACCTGCGTGCCGAAACTTTCTCAAGGCACCCTCCATATCTTGCCCTTTACATATCTCCATCGCAAAATCAAGCGCAAGGTGACCACACGCTGGCACCTAGTTTTCTGACTTGAATTGCATTGGCGCAGCAATGTCAATGCGGACAAGTTCGAACGAGCCCAACCACCAACCCTGTCACTAGGGTGACCGAACGGCAAGGACAACCGTCATTCCAAACGTCTGGTATGCCGTTTTTTTTCCTTCATTCTGATATGAGTGACGCTTCAGATGAGTCAAGAGAGCATGCAACACATCTTTTCCATACTCGTGCTGCAGCACAGTAAGTATACCTTCTGTAGGAGAAGTATCATCAACATCTCTGGACTGATACGAAACTTGAACATAACCTGACAAGATTTCAGACAACAAACCATAACCAATGCTCGCAAGAAACCGAGATTGGGACACAAAAAGCTCGACCAGAGTAGCACAGTTCTTAGCATGTGAATGGCGATGAAACATTATAGTAGGATGGGACCGTGAACAATCTCGGATACAATCGGCGAAAACGGACGAGGTCTCCGAATGTTTTCCCCTCAAAATCGAAGTGGTTGATGACCCCACGGGTCCAGGTGTGCGCAGGCGAGGAGGAAGGGGCCCGCATCTCTTCAGGAACATTAAGCTGTCGGCACGCCTTTGCCTCCCCTCCCCTAGTTGCTGCTGTTGCGCTATTTCGTCTGATGAGCCGTCGGCTGGAATTTCTGCAATAGTCGTTGCGGATCGCGCATTCAGCAACAGAGGAGATCAAGGATTGTCTACCACGAAACAAGAGCATGCAGACAAAATTCAAGCGGACAAGACCCTTCAGGCCCTTTTGTACTCTTGGCGGAGAAGCATTTTGACCAATTTTTTTGGCAAAGCAAATGACCGCAAAGTATGTTCACAAATGGCATGGACATATTTCGCTCTCACGGTCATAGGTTCCTGTTCAGATAGAAACACATTGAAGTCCGCCGGGCTGAGGTGGCGACGTAGAAGCAGCTTGCATTCTGCCTGGGACGCGTCTTTGTCTAACGCAGGCTTACACATTGCTGTTGGGATGCGTGATAACATCGTGCAGGTGGTGTGTTCTTTTCAGTGCATTCATACACACACTCACTCTAGTCGCCACTGACTGTCAGTCCAGTTTAGCACCAGTTCTAGGTAAGTGTTTTCCGTACCATCCACTCTCTTATTTGACCCAGCGATCTCTTTGTTCCAGCCGTAACCGGTATTGAGAACAGCCACCCTAACCTCAGCTGGGATCCCGCATCGTCCCACGTCACCAACTTGGACCTCAATACAGATTTTTTGATAGAATTTGCAGATGGTAGGATTGCCCGTGGTATACAATACATGGACAATGTGACCATTGTTGATTTTACCGTATGTTTTTACTGTTTGCGCACATCATCAGTGACATGTTGTAGTATGACAGAAAACAAGAGCACAATACGATGAAACCAGAACCAGGCACGATGCTCTGACCACTCACTCGTTGAGGAGGGAGAGGCTACCGCAAGGCGGAGCCATAGGCACCAAGCAGCTGAACGAGAAACCTTTGCACGGTTACATCAATTTGCCCCCTGGTCACCACCGCCGCTGTCACCTCAACCCTCAAACATTCACTCATTCTCGTTTCATTTTCTTTTACACGCGCTGCCCCTACTCCTATCCTACCCAATCGCCACCGCGATTCGAGTACATGACACCCATAGCATACATTGGATAGCACCACCACACGCACCAGCGACTTGAAAACTTCCAACAAAGATTTACACCGTTTTGAATGCAATGAAACGTTCGGGACTCCGACAAATTTGATTCTTTTCTTTTTCTACCTCTTGTTATTCGACAGCAATATTTTGCGTTACACCTCACTCTAGGGCTACCTCTGACGTTAGTGTGACCCTATTGGTGCTCAACCTTATCCAACTGTCGTTGGACCCTTTCTGACTCAGTGTATGGACCCCCAAGGGCCAAGGCCGTTTCCATTATTCCATGCCATGCGCTGCATGCCTATCTTGGGCGGCCAAACATCGATGCTGGTGCTCCGACCACTGGCTTCCACATTTTCCTTTCCAACAGTCTGGCCTTTTACATTCATTGACCTTTCCTGGGTTTCCTGAGTACGTCTCAGCTCAGCGTTTGCCAAAAAAAAAAACGAGCACGCCGTGGACTGACCTGCGAGATGAAGTGTTCGAGCATGCAGTATTCAGCAGTCTTGCGAAATTTGCATACAGAAAGACAGGCCACTGGTCCCCAGCAAGTCCTTATCGCTCAAGATCGCCTCACATCGACGCCTTATCAACATTACCATTCGATTCCTTGTCCTCACAAACCCTTATACACTGATTGTGGCTGCTAGTTGTTTGGTCAGCTCCATGCCTGTGACGTAGGAACTTACAGTAAAGTAGAGAAAGCGATGAATACATACTAACACAGTAAACTTTCACTAAGTTATTGATCTATGTCACTCGCATCCTTCTTGGATCGTAAACCCACAATGAAATGCTGCACCATGCATGGCAGCGCCAAAGTGCCGACGGGAGCCTGAACTTGAAGCTTGAAGGGGAACTCGATGGGTTTGCTGCGTTTAGTAATGTCACAGAGGAGGTACGCGCTTGTTTTCTACACGGACTACGCTCCATTGACTTCGCATAGGCTCTGAAATGAGTGTCGTTTCAGCGTGGAAGGGTGGGATCCGTGAGAGAACCAATGGGAAAGAGGTACAGTGGCTGTTGTCCTGAGTAGTGCAGCGACCGATTTCGCCGGGATCAGCACCATTCTCCGCAGTTTCCAACACGTGCGGAGTGGTTTCACTGCGGCACCATATGACAAGATGGACGCCATCCATGTATCGTCTGTTGCGATCACTTCTCAGTGAGTTCTCCAGCTGTCGAAGGTGTCACCTTTGTCAGTCGAGGAGGCAACCAAACACCTACCTCTTTGCACTTGTGTCTTCAGGGCAGGAAAATCGATCTTCGGGATAGCATTTTGGCAACTTGCGTCGAGCAGTAATTCATTGCCAAATCAATTGTAGTTAAGTTGCGTTATGTGTCTTGATTTAATTTGTTCCCAGGAATGCTTCAATCAGCGAATGGAAGGTGAATTTGGGCCAGATGTGACAATCTCGTGTGGCCTTGTATGGAAAAACCCGGCTGAGAACGGACCAAAAAAGGGAGAAGGGCTTGCTCGCTGTTGCGTCTACAGTCTGTGATCCTCCAGTCGAAAACTTGAAGTTCAGTATCTCCATTGTTTCCGTCAAGTTCTTTGGCTGCCTTCGGAGCTACACAACCATCAGGTAAGTAGTCGGTCGTGTCAGGTCCACGAAAGGTAACAGCAAAGAACCAGAATAGAAAGGACTCAGAAGGGAAGCAGAGCAAATATGAACGGATAACTTATGTAATCGAAATCGGACGATGCCGGTGTTGAATCTTATGAGCACATACAATGTGATGTGTGGCATTGAAAGCAAGCTGCGGAATCCATGTTCTCAGGCTTTATTGAATCTCGCTGCCCACGTCGCCATCCAGGTATTGACCTCATACCATAACTTATCCGAGACTCACAAATGCACATTCATACAGACTTGTAAAAGGTAAATTATATTATGTAAGAAACTGTGACGTGGGTGACCTCAGGCTTGCCTAAGACTTACATAGCACTCCCCGATGTCGAACTGTGAACACCAGGGAGGGGAGTGTCTCCCAACTGTCCACGGTGTACTGCGGAGACACTTTCTTTCCTGAAACACATCAACACGAACTGTCAAGTCCATGAAGTGTCATTGTGATGGATAATTGCCGCATTCACCACGGAAAGATGGTTCGACATTTAGTAGAGGAAATGGCCTGTGAGTCACAGTCATTTACTATTGCCATTTTATCTCTATACTAATTGTACCCAGTGTGCAAACTCAGACCAACGTTCGCTGGTTTGACTTGATGCTTTCTGTGAGTGATTACGAACAGGCTATTCTTGAGCTGAGCACATTTGGAGTACGATTCCTTTACAATTCTGGTTCAGTATGGTTTTCTCAGTGGAAAGTTGGTTCGGCATGGCGTTAGCGCAGCTCATGGAGGGTGGATCTGTTATGTTTATGACTTTTTGACTACACTTTTTTGGTACACCTTTTCGACTTTTTGACTACACTTTTTGGGTACACTTTCTACTACACTTTTCTACTACACTTTTTTGGTACACTTGTTACTACACTTTGTCGACTTTTTCACGTTTCCATGTGAATTCCCGGATGTCCGTAACACATTCTACACTATCGTAACCGCCGCTCGCAATGATCATCGGATCCTCGGATGGGTTGGACCAACAGAGCACACGCATGCGGACTTTCTTTTTAGCAGATTTGGAGCATATTCCTCCTCGTCAGAGGAAACCGAGAGCTGAGGTTTGTGGCTCTTTCTGAACATCTTCTTTATCCCTCCAATAAAGTGTTCCTTTCTCCGAGGCCAGCGCATGAGGCTCGTTGGGAGGGATCCGATGCAGGGGGAAAATGTGTGACGGGACCTTGGCCATTGAGGTGATGAATTTACTCTTTGTTGAATGCGTCTCAGCGGGGTCACAGCAGCCCTAAGTCTACATTCATGCCAAGGTCTGCATCGTCGGCGACAGGCTCAATTATCGGCAGTGCAAACACCAACGAGCGATCAATGAATCTCTGCATTGACTGCGGGGCGTATGTTTGTAAGCAGTCAATACCGTTCGGGAGCAGCTGCATTGCCTTCGAAACGGTTTCACCGAAGAAGCCGTTTTACTGCGTACTCTGCGACGTCAAAAGATGGCGTCAACTTCCCGAGCCTCGCCCACCAGGCGGCCTCCCTGTGAGTCGCTGCCTCTGCATCTCGACCGTGACCTCCAGTCTTACTCTGTTGGTTGCAGTATCGTTTCGAGGGATACTCGGGCAGAAAACGAGCAAAGCTGACGTGGCCGCTCGTCAGACCCTGTCCACCAGCCAAACATCAGATATCCATTCTGGCATGACATCTCTGCCTCCAGAGAGGTGAGGTGGTTCAAGAATAGGACCACACGTCATTTTATCATTCAGACCCTCATCAATGCTGATTCAAATATCTGTCTGGGTATCACAAACTTCTTTTTCCCACAAACGAGGTGTTAAAAACTACCGTGCATATCGTGTTCACCGGCTTTCAGTGCTATTCCACTGCAAAACTGGTTCGGCATGCATGTCCTTTAGCAAAGAATGCCTTCATTTTTGTGATCAGGTCAGTAAATTATTTTAACTTTGTTGTCATTGGCAGAGTCATTATTAGTCTTGTGCTTGTGGACACGAATTTCAGACTTGGAGAAAAGGTTGGCAGTGTCAAAGCGAACTCAGCTGTTCTGGATGGATTGGCCGAGCCAGCAGCATGGACAAGCGAAGTATTTGAGATATGGTTGCTTGAGCATACTGTTTCCATCAGTACCAGCAGCTTCAAGTTAGCTATGTTGATCCATCTCCATCAAATATATGACCACCTTTGCGACGACAGAGGTGTCGAAATGACGTATCAACTCGAAGGCAAAAAGAGGTGAGGGCGAGATAGAGTAAAAGGATAGACAGAGTGAGAAGGGCGCCGGCACTCGAAGTGAACAAGAGCGTAATGGCTGTTTCTGAGCTGTTGTGGACGTTGGGGCTCTCTGTCGGTATTACTCCATCTATAGTTTCAAGTGTCAATACACTAATGTAGGGGTTAACATTGCCTGCATACCAATTTTAAGACCATCTCCTCGGCCGACGCAACGTACTCACCTCATCACAGCTGACGTCGTGGGGCAAACCCAAACTGTCTATGCTCCGCCCCGCCTACTCAATTTCGACTCCAACATCTGCACACCGGCACAATACCTCAAGTTGCGCATGAGTGCCAAGGGGCTGCTGGTGGCCGAGGCGCCGTTGACGTCCGGTGGAAGTTGAGGTACGTGCGCTGTCTTCTGTTTGCACCGTCCATGCTAACCTCCCTGGTAGTGCCAAGGGGCTGCTGGTGGCCGAGGCGCCGTTGACGTCCGGTGGAAGTTAAGGTACGTGCGCTGTCTTCTGTTTGCACCATCCATGCTAACCTCCTCCTCGAAACGATCCCTTAGATCGTTGTGTGGAACTCTCGGGTGTCATGGCTGGCCTGGTACATCGTAAATACAAATGGTCAGAATGAGGAGTCCTCATATCCACCAGAGGGAACCCAGACGATTTTGCTACCACAATGATGCCCGAGATATCGTTTGGCCGTTGCGCAGCCTTGTCAGGTGGAAGTCAAGTGACCTGGCCCACCCACTTTCGATCAATCAATCAAAGTCCAACTTGGGCCTCCGCCGTAGCCATTCAATGAGCAATTTCCTTGAAGATGAGGTTTCCCACCGTGACTGGGTCTCACTGTCAGTCTCTGTATCACTCTGTCACATCTCTGTCACATTCTGTGGCACACTGTCAGACTCTGTGTCACTCTGTCACAACTCTGTCACATTCTGTCAGGTCGAAACTCAAATGTTTCGTTGAATCGATGTTGACTCCGACGATTCAATGTTTTGATTGATCACAAAATGTAGTAGGTTGTAAATAAAAGGAGGAACAGGAGGAACAGGAGGAACAGGAGGAACTTGATTGAACAGGAGCAATGGGAAGAACAGGAGTACTAACGGCCCGGGGGGGAAAAAATAAAAGCAATAATGAGTCGACTTGGATGAATTGGACAATGAGTCGATCAATGACAAATGAGAATCAAAGGGGGAAAAAAAACAGCGTGCAAACGCAACCAGGTACAAGATTGCACGGACACTGGTCTCTGTTTCTTCGACGACGTGCGCAGGGTAAAACCCCCTGAGCCCAATAGTCGCCAAAGAGTTGAAGAGGGTGGGGCGATCCCCACAACCACCACTCGACCCTCTAGAACAAATCCAACAATCGCCTAAAGATTCGAGGGGAGCAGAGCGACCCCCACAACCACCACTCGAACGTTTAGAACAAGCCCCCGAGCCCAATAGTTGCCAAAAGGTTGAGGGGAGCGGGGCGATCTCCGCAACCACCACCCGACTCTTTAGGAAGCCCCCTGAGCCCAATAGTCTCCAAAGAGTCGAAGAGGGTGGGGCGATCCCCACAACCACCACTCGACCCTTTAGAACAAAAACTACAGCGTGAGTAGTTTAAAATTTGACTCATGTATTTGTTTGATAGATTCAGGGGTATTCGTTGCTTCAGCTTGGGACGGTATGTTGCATACTTGGGAACATTGGTTTTCAATCACTCTCGCATGCCGAGCACGCAACGCCATATCAGGGGAGGGTTCAAACACGAATCTGCGGCGAGGGAGGTGACATGGATAACTGGAGCAAGAGCACGCTGGCCTCGATGGGCTGATGTCGTAAACATTGACGAGGTCTCAGATGCAGAGTGGACATTCTTCGTGAGAGCACGAGTCCGTCTTGCGCTCGGTAGTTGGCTACTTGGAAAGTGTGACCACATTGCTCTGGTGTATCAGTCCCAGTGAAAATTAGACATCCGCAAATAGATGGAAATGTAGGATAATCGATTGGGAGCATATGGTAATCTACCCGACTGCTCGGAAATCAACGGAACACGTTTATAGTACATTACCATAGCTACACAAGCAACAACTCGAGTACCAAAATATACTCGTTTCGTCTTTCCTACATGCAAGCCAGTGGTCCCGAGACTGGGGACTGGTGGTGTGTGTGCCGCAGATTCTGCAGAGTGCAACGGGTCCTGCTGAAGTCAAAAAGGACCTGGTATCGGCATCTTCAGCAAGCAGACGAGAATGAGAAGGCTGCAATCAGGACTGCTCACCTTTCCGAAGCATTCCGAGTACAAGTCTCAAGTACAGAGGCCCCAAACCAGCCCTCTTCATCCCTCCAAAGGCTCCAAGAAGAGGAATCCGAGCTGGACTCGGATGACAATGATAGACCGGCCGCACAACGTCTGCTTGGAGTGGACTGTGTAGAGGTTTGTGTTCCCTGGCAGCCTGAGTCTACTATGTACTCTGTTAACCTTTTATCATGATGTAGCCGGACTTTAATGACCTCGAACAAGGAGACTTTACCATGAATGATCTCGACAATAATCAGCCTGATGGCCCGGGAGAGCCACAGCCTGAGGCTCAGGCTGCCATCCCCGCTATAGTACCTCAGCCTGAGGATCCCCCTCCAAATCTTCCCCCCAACCCCCTTGTCGACCTCGACCTCTCTGAGCTTGCAGCGTCTACACAGCTCGACTTCTTACAATGAGACCTGCATTTCATCCGAGCCCTTAGAAGTGCTAGTCTAGACGATGGCCAGGGAATCACAGGCGATGACCTTTTACGCCTCCGCAACCCTCCAAAAACTACACCCGAGATCCACGACCCTGTTGTTGAGCTTGCACTGAGCATGTTTGTCGCACTCGAGCATTCCTCACAGGATTCCTTCGAACAGATTCGCCGAGCTATAGAAGAATGCTTCCCCGACTCGCAGGTTCCATCATTCCATCAGACGAAAAAATCCTTGCCGACCTTACCGGTGTCCACACGCTTGTTGACCATGCGTGTGTTGGCAATTGTATTGCCTTCACTGGCCCTTATGCAGACCTAGACGAGTGCCCTCAATGTGGAGAAGCTCGTTATGATGCTGTACAACTTGCTAAATCCGACGGGAAAGATAAGGTCCCTCGTGCTGTATTCAACACCATTCCAATTGGCCCACAGTTACAGGCACTCCGTCACCATCCCCAACTTGCCGAGGACCTCCACTACAGGTGGGAACAGACAGCAGAAATCATCCGGGAACTTGACCATAATGATGGACTCGTCGACTCCTACGACGATATCCTAACTGGGTCTGCCTACCTCAATGCTGTCCGTGAGGGTAGAATCAACAAAGAAGATTTTCTTCTCATCTTCTCGATTGACGGAGTGCAGTTGTACAAGAGCAAACAGTCTGACTGCTGGATCTATATATGGATCATTCTCGACCACCGACCTGATCAGCGCTACAAGAAGAAGTACGTCCTCCCTGGCGCAATTATTTCTGGGTCCAACAAACCAAAATACATCGAATCCTTTCTTTATCTTGGTTTTCATCACATCTCCGCACTCCAGCGTGAAGGTCTTGTGGTCTGGGATGCATCCAAGAAGCAAACATGCAGATCGCGACTGTTTTTGTTTTTAGCGTGTGGAGACGGTCCTGGTCTTCTCTGTACAAGCAATTTGGTCGGACACTCTGGAAAGCAAGGATGTCGCATGTACTGTCCACTCAAAGGACGTCGCAAACCCCGCGCCTCACAATACTACCCTGCGCTTCTACTACCTGATGACTATGATGTCCTCGGTTGTACTCATCCTGATATCCGTCCTTTTGATATCGTCAATTCAGTCGGTACCTCCAGAGAGTATGTCGCAAAGCTCAAGTATCTTATGGCATCACCAAATCAGCGTCAGTATGAGGCTCGCCGATTGGAAACTGGTATTGTCAGCCCTAGCGTGCTCCTTGGTTTACAGCCACGGCACATTCTCGGAATTCCTGAATGCTTTTCATCGGAAATCATGCATTTCGCAGGTGCAAATATGTCTTCGCTATTCGTCGATCTTTGGTGTGGTACGATCGACTGTTCACAAGCAACCGATAGTCGTGAAACCTGGGATTGGGCCGTTCTTAAGGGTGACACATGGGAACAACACGGCCGTGCTGTAGCTGCCTGCAAGCCCCACCTCCCAGGATGCTTTGATGTCGCACCTCGCAATCCCGCAGAGAAAATGAATTCTTTTTACAAGGCGACCAAGTTCATAACTTAGTTATATCATCTTGCTCCTGCACTACTATACGGTGTTCTACCACGGAAGTACTGGCAAAACTTTTGCAAGTTTGTCGCAGGGCTTCACATTGTGTCGCAATACAGAATCACGCCAGACGAATGTTTACGAGCTGCTGAGCTATTTGTAGAGTGGGAAGAAGAGTTCGAGTTGCTCTACTATCAGCGACGTGTTGATCGGCTGCAATTTGTGTGCCCTTGTGTTCACCTCGCCAATCACCTTGCCATGGAAACGGCTCGCGTCGGGGCACCTATTTGCTCATCCCAGTGGACCATGGAACGAACAATCGGGAATCTATCACAAGAAAGACGTCAGCCATCCGATCCCTTCTCCAACCTTGCACAACAAGGTATTTGCCGCTGTCAGGTCAACACGCTCAAAGCGCTCTTCCCCCAATTTGACCCTCCTGAAAACCATTCCCCTCGTGGCTCCCTCGATATCGGCCAGGGTTATGTCCTCTTATGCAAACACGACAAACACCCCATCAAGGGATCACCAGAAGAACGAGACCGAATCGGTACCTACCTTGGTAAACCAGCACCAGCCAAATTCCATCGCTGGGCTTGTCTCCATTTGCCCAACAGTGGGCAAATAGCACGGTCAGCTTGGACAGAATCTCGCAGGAGTCAAGCTGACGACTTTCGAGCGTCATGACATGTCAAGGTATGCACGGGCCATACAGCAGGTTCACTGGCACTCTGCCTTCGAGCTATACGTTCTAATATCAACTTTAGATTTTTTTCAACGGTCGTCATCGGGCCGCCGAGGTGCAGTACTACACCCAGCTCGCTGTCCAAGATGTCGCCGACCCAGACAACCCTGAGGCCGCACAACCACCAGCAGAATGGTGGTTCCTCAATGTAGCTTATATCCGCCTCTTCTCCAATTATGAACCCAATCTGAGTCATCTTTCCTATGGAACCGTCAAATTCTGCAAGCCCTTGGACGCCGAAGAAGCATTCATCTTCGTGAACGTCGAAACGATTCACGCCGTGATTGCATTAGTGCCCCACAAAGTAAGATTACCTTCTGAGATCGAGGAGGATCTATTTTTTGTTGTAGATATGACAGGTCTTGATGCAGCTCATATTGAGCCTCAGCAGGATGACGATGAAGGGAGCAACAATGACGATAACGACAATGATATGTACGTAGACTAGCAGCATCCTGGGGTCAATATTCAATGAAATATATCTTATCATTTCATTTGCGAGCAATCTGACTCGGACACGATGTAATGGTATCAAAAACAACTCTCTTGCGTGGCAAGGGAGTCTTACAATTTTGCAAAGGTTAGTATAAACACCGTAACTAAGAGCAGACATGCTGCACGGGTGACTTGGACAAGATGAAAGCTCGAGATACAGTGGACAAGAATACTGTCACGGTGACATTCCCACTTGCTCGCCCATAGTAGGGTACTATTACTACTCCGAGTCTGACTGGAGGCGCTTCTGAGTTTTTTTAAGTCTGGTCTCTACCACCCGCTTGCGTGCCTCAATCTTGGCAGGCAAAAGGGAGGGGCTGAAGGGGCTGATTGCATATCTTGATAAGAACGGAGACGCTAAGTCCAGGCTGGCCCGGCGAGTGAGGATGTGACAAGGGGTGGTAGTGCATCTAATAAGATTAGCAAAAGGACCGGTGAGGTTGAAAGACGGTGTGATGAACGTACCGAATGTGATCGCCTGCGTCGATAGCCGAGTCTACTGTTGCGGCAAACATAACTTCTGATTTATGGTCACTTTCACTGGCAAAATATATTATTTTTAAGCCCCAAAACTCGTAGATGGACTCACCTGCTAGCAATGTCTGCGAGCGTTCTCTGGCTTGATTCGCTTGACTCGGATTCACCACTGGCAGCCTGAGATTCGCGTGCCAGTGATTCGCGTGATTCGCCTGCGGATTTTGCATCCGTACGGATTCAAAGGACAAATTTCTGGTGAAGAAGATGATCAACAAGGACTCGTTGACTCGGAAGAGGCTCACCTTTGGTCCCGGCTCAGTTTCAGGCTGATTCAGAGGTCACATAGCTGATCTAATGAGATACATTAGTACAACGTGAACAATTACCAATTAAACCATACCTTGTGTGATACGCCAGCACACTTGGCTACCTTGTAGAGGGCTTGTCCGAGGCGCACTCCATCATGAGCATGATTGACCTGAACGAAGCCCAAAAGCCCAGTCTGCATGGTCCATACACGTGGTGACCTTTCTTCGATCCAGGAGGCTGTGACTGCAAAGTATGTGTCAATGTTTGATGCTTGCCAAGCATCGCACTGGCACGTCAGATTGACACGCCCTTGAATGACCTCACTCTAAAGTTGCATAGCGTATCATTAAAAAACCTTGTAACGTAGTTATAGCACTCACTGAAAAGGTTTGCCAAAGGCTTTTGATGTTCTGGTGGAAAAGGTCGACGATTGTTTGACGCACGATCTTGCGGCTGGGTATATTGATGCCATTTGCGGCACTGGAGACAAGCTGTAGCATACTCTGGAACGATGGATGATCCACAGTGGAGATCGGCTACAATCATGTGATCAATAGGAACATGTTGATGTGACTATTGCACTCACCTGATCAGTCTCAATTATCCATTTGATGGCAGCATCCTGCAACGCAGAATCGGAATACCACTGGACAGGCTGTTCTTTGGCCACCAGATGGCCATCAAAGGATGACTGCCTGCTAATCTCCGCCTTTCCAGACGAGCCGGCAGCTTGTTCGCGATGTCGTTTCGCATCTTTGGACAGCATAGACAAGAAATTGTTCTCCGCTGCCCATTTTCGATACTTGACCGGATGGTTGGCTTGCTGGTGGCGGCGGAGTGTTGTAGTTTCATTGATAAGGGGAACCGGTTTCTTCTGTAGCTTACTATAAAATATTGAGCCAAAGAAGAATATTTAAAATTGTACTAAACGTACGAGCAGGCATTACAGTCTCTGTATTTTTTGTCGTTCTTGAGGTATGGCGCAGAAAAAAAGGCGTCAACATCTTGAGTCCGGTCACCTCGTGCCTTCTTGGTAGGCCCATCTACATCTGCGACTTGAATGTCTTGAAGGACTTCAGATTCAGTGTCGGCGCCTGTGTTGTTCGACGGCTGTGGTGGAACTGCGGGCGGAGTAACAGCATGACGTTTGCCTACGTAATGGTATAATTATTATTATTTCAGACACGGTCATTAAAAAAATGAAACACTTACCTTTTCAAACCTTTTTTTTGGGTCGGTTCTCTGGGTCCGACTCGGTTGCAGTTGAGAGAGTGTCAATGTCAATCACCTTTCGTTTTTCGTTGTGAGGAGGCTGAGTGAGTAGTGTACGTGCTGCCTTCGCTTGCCAGTGGGAGGAAAGCTCCAAGTCGGCATCGTTATCGGCGCATGTCACCCGTGCTGAAGAGGCTGGCGCATGTTTTGGCCGGCGAGGCTGTTCTTCGTCAGAACAATTACGCATCCGCGGCAGCTGTAGTTTGGTAATTGGTGAGCATGATCGGATTGGCGGCCAGTGTGAAACTTTAAAATTTATGTCAACGTACCATTTATAGCAATCAGGTTTTGCTGGCGGAGATCCGCCACCAAAAAATTAGGGCTTCTGGGGCTTCGACGGTTCGGCTTGGCTTGTCAGCCTGAGTGGCTTCCCAAAACAGCAAGCCGAGCCATCATAGGAGCATGGGTGGAGCTCATGGCTCAGCTTGGCTCGGCTTAAAATGGCTTGGCTTAATCGGCTTGCCGGCTTGGAGCTGGGCCGGCACAGCACTAGTGACCAAGCCGACATGCCTGACAAGACACCGGGATATACCAAGGTGAAATCATAATTACACCTAGTGTTCCCAGGATGTAAGCCTTATTAAGAATGGCACCGAGTGCTGTCACTATTCTTTATAAGGCTTGTTTAGCTGTTTTTCCTGCCACCAGCAATAAATATGGCCCCAAATATGTCGCTTAACCTTTACACTGAAAGTTCACCATCCCTCACATGCCTGTCACGTGTAAGGAACCGGCTTTCCCGGATCACCTGCCACAGAGGCCCAGGTACCTACCACGTGTCAGGAACACCTTCCGCCCGATTTGGCCGCTTGTTGAGTACTCAATAGCTTCCCACGCCCTTTCCTCACCGCCTTGCATTGTCATTGAGGTGCCTAGTATCATTTGTCAGGAACACCTTCCGCCTGATTTGGTCAGCTGTTGAGCAGTGAGTAGCTTCCCATGCCCTTTCCTCACCACCCTCCACCTTGTCGTCGTCGGTGTTGTCGTTCTCAACGTCGACGACGGCGCTTTCGCCTCATTGCCGCCGCCCACAACTTGAACGTCAATGTCGATCGCTCAGTGTTCTGAAGGCCGACGGAGTCCCGCCTCCGTCTTTTTTTTTCAACCAAAACTGCTGTCTTTGCTGCTCTCCACATTGTCTGTCGCTCCCGTCATTCTCGACAGTGATGGCGGCGCTGCCCTGCCATCCCCATCGTCCACAGTGTCCACAGTGTCCACCATGACAGCATCCAGTGCCCTCATCTAGCTTCCCGAAGACGAGCAGAGCTCTGTCTTCCCTTTTTTCAACCAGAACCATTGTCCTTGCTGCCTTCCTCGCTGTCCGTTGCTCCAGCCTATTTTGACATTGCCGGTGATGTCTACTCATCGTCGCCTCCATTCACAGCGTCTAGGTGAGTCGTCAAATATCATGGGGCCTGGGGTTTGATGATGTTCTCACGACACATGTTTTTCAACCAGCACCTCAGTAGACCGTCGCTCTCGTCATTCTCGATGATGACGACAATGTTTCCAACCATCGCCCATCACCCACAGCGTCCCACATGTTTGTCTCGCATCCTAAAGACCATGACTAGCAGAGTCCCTGCACTCCCTTTTTCATCAACTGGAGCCGGTTGTCCTTGCCGTCCCCTTCGTTGTCCATCCCTCCCACTTTCTCAATGTCAACGGCAACATCTATTCGTTGTTTCCCCCATGCACAGTGCCCAGGTGAGCTGTCAAACATTGTGGATGGCTGACGGTATTCTCACGACACGTGTTTTTCAACCAGTCCTCATATTTGATGTCGCTGCTGTGCGCCATGTGTCCTGAAGCATTACTGTCACTCCCCACATTCAAGTTGCTGGCGATGTCTGCCCTCTATCTGTGCTGCTGAAGTTGTTTTTCCCAATTCCCAGCCCTATTTAGGTTGCATTCAAGTTGTCATCATCGGACTCGGACCTGAGGCCTGCAACCATGTTTGTACCCTAGCCCAGCCAACATGTGCCAGTGGTGAGCACGTGTTCCCTTCTTCTCCCTTATATTATATCTTGTCTTACCCTCTTCCTTCTCTCCCAGCACCTCCATGACTTGACACGGATTTTCAAGCCACCATTCGACGCTCTCAAAGTGTGTCAAGATTCATACTTTTCGGGGTCCTATTCTCATTACCAATTGCTTCAAATCGGCTGCGAAACAGGCCAAGTGTCTTTAAGACGCCCGAGCCAAGCATAACACTGAGATTCAAGGTGTATATCCTCACTGTTCACGTCATTCATTATTCCTTTTGCAGATGACCGGCTAGATTTATCACTCAGGATTTTTCAAAATTTTGTGAGGAAGAACACCGTTACCTGAAGGACCAAAAGAAAGTACCTGGGCATGACCAAGTGCAAATACTATTTGTATGTGCTCTTGATGATCTTGCAGAGAGAAAGTAAGTACAGAGGGAATGTGAAGAGCCGAAACTTACTCTGTTTATAGGGAGGAGTGGAACCAAGCACATGAAGTGAGTAACAGCGCAATGACTCATGTTCATGTGGGTGACACTGCCAGATAACGATAACAGCAACGATCAACAAAGCACATATCCATGTCGACACTGCCTACTGAAGCCTACTTCATGCCGAAGTGCGCATCGGCCATCTCCAAGCTCTTGTTGGTGTTAAAGATCAATGGGAGATCAATGGCCCAGAATATAATCGTTGGAAAGAAGAATCTTGTATCATCAAGTATCAGGCGGCTATTGACGAGTTGAAGCACCTTGTCGTTATGTGCTTATTTGAGCTTGTGAAGTTGGGAATGTCAGGAACCGGTGTGTCATACTAATTTCAGTAATTCATAATTAACCGTTCACCAAATTCAGGATATAAGCTTCAACAACAGATTTCGAAAGGCCTGTAGTGCCGCTCTGCGGTTATTCGAATGGCAATCAATAAAGAACTTTTACAGTTCTCTTGTGCACAGCTGAGGGGATATGTACTCCTTGAGAGTACTCCAAGAGGAAGAAAGGGAAATAAATCTCTAGTAGAAAACTTACTAGGAATGTGAGAAGCTTGTAATGAGAAGTAACAGAAAGAGTTTTGAATGTAGTAATGAGAGTAGAGAAGAACAGAGTGTAAAAGTGTTAGATTGAATGGATCTGAAGGGTCCATCTTATATACTACATGACTGTTTGTACATATTATGGTATATAGAATGTGATGGAACATTATGTAAGAGTTCTAGCCAATAGCGTATAAGACTCTATACATGATGTGTAATTACCGAGTTATATGTGAGTCATAACGACTATATATGAATCATGATCAGTAAGCATGCCAATCAGCAAACTACACTTTCGCCCACAGACCCCATAGACCCCACAGACAACTACCAGACAACTACAGGCTCTCCAGACCCAACAGCTCTCCAGACCCAACAGCTCTCCAGACCCAACAGCTCTCCAGCTTCTCTAGCTCTCCAGACCATACAGGATCTACAGTCTCCTACAGTCTCCTCCGGACTCCTCAGGGCCAACAGCTCTCCAGCTTCTCCAGCTCTACAGATCCACAGCCTTCTCCAGACTCTCCAGGGCCAACAGACCACACTACACTTTTGACTACAATTTTTGGTACACTTTTTTGGTACACTTTACTACACTTTCTTGACTACACTTTTTTGGTACACTTTACTACACTTTCTTGACTACACTTTTTTGCTACACTTTTGTACACTTTTTTTGTACACTTTGGTACACTTTTTAGTACACTTTTTTGGTACACTTTTCGACTTTTTTTGTAAAACCAAGTAACTAACCAGAACTAACAAAGCAGGAATCCTAACCAGACAGTATCCCAGCACAACCAAGTAACTAACCAGACACAACAAAGCAGGAATCCTAAACAGACAGTACCCAAGCACAATCATGTAACTAACCAGACACAACAAAGCAGGAATCTATTATGATTGTCTCCGAATCTCTCTATGTATCTCTTTTCCCTTTCGTTTTGCTTCGCTTATCGTCCCGTGCACCATCTCCAATCCTTCCTCTCCCGGTTCCACCGCCAACCTCTCCTGCCCTCCGACCATTTTCTCCTAGGAACACTAGCTCTTCAGATGCCCTCGTTCGCGATGCAGTTCGATTCCGAGACGATCCCAGTCTCTCCCTTCTCCCACGTCACCTACCTCCAAAAGCCGGAGGAAGTTCTTTGGTTCGAAGGCCCAAACGTGGTCTCCGAGGATCCAAACGACCACGTGATGATAACAGCGTCAGTGTGGCCGGGCCACAATCTGTCTAATCCCGAGATCTGGCCTCGAGGTTTGATTCCTATCTCTTGGAGTCACAAACTTCCCCTTCCTCTCAACGTTAAATACATGGACCAGATCGAACGGATTGCTTTCCCGGTTTGTATTCAAGAACCGGAGTTACCTATGGCCTCTCGCTGGCGTCCACCTCCCTCCGTTATCAACTCTATTGGGACTCTCTCTTATCGCAATGAATCTCTTTTTTCAGTTTACGCATCTGCAGGCTGGGCCTTTCCCGTTCAATCGAACGATGACAAGTTTTTGCAGGAACAGAAACTTCACTGGGCAGGATACAAAGTCCTCCATTGAAACCATTTCCCTCTCACTCCCCTCGAGTGTCAGGAGTTCAGGTTTGCAGTATTACACCAATCGTTCATCATGGAGGACGAGATCGAGGGAGACCAACAACTCCCTACAATACAAGAATGGAACCGTGTATTCGATAAGAAGATGCGTGAGAGGTATTACAAAGTGAATCCCCTTTTCTTAGTTCAGAAAACTCTTCTCCTTCATCCCGCTACTTGTGACTGGATGTCTGACTATTTACGAAATGTCACTGACAGAGTTGAACTATTAGATATCGCTCAAACCTTTGAGGACAATGTCTTCTTCTATGATAGAACAGGAGCTGCTGGGCACAGTGGAAGGCTTGACGCCGACCCAAAGGCAGTGGTACAACGCCTACGTCAACGACGTAGAGAACGTAGAGCTATGCTCAACGTGGCCGCTGCCCCCGAGCCAAGGGCTTTACGTCTTCGAAAGAAGACTAAGGCTCGAGCAGCACCGTTTTAGTATTACTCTTTCTCCGTTTGATCTCGTATCGCATACTCAATTGTACTTATATCTCGGTATTCCTCCTTATTTTTCATGTACTACCTGGTATTATCCCGCACCTAGACTAGCGGATGGTACTAGAGACGACTCTTTTCCTCGTATAAAAAATCCTCACTACATGTCTACCCTTGGTTACGATACTTTCCTGGATATTTATAAACCAGAGCCAAATACGATTTATCCTTTTCGTTACGTATTGTATCCACCAAGTCGACAATCCCATAAAGAATACAGATTTGAATATTGGGAGTCATAACGAGGAAATAGAAGTTATCGAAGGGAGGAATGGTTGAAAAGACGCTATACGAGATGGTACGAATGTACCGAAAGGTACAACGAGTTACTAGCGGAAGAAGAAGAAGACATGCAACATGATCGAGACGAAGAAATGTCTTTGCCATCTACAAGGACTACACCAGAGAGACCGTACACTCACTGGACTAGATACCCAAAAACGATGGAGGATATAGCGGAACTCAGTTCCGAGTCAGATTCTTTTGAATCGGAGGATTCAGAGGAGGAAGAAAGGGTTTGGGATATCGTAGCCGCCACAGAACACGAAGATTTATTTCACTTCTTTATCTTCAGTCCATTTCCAAGTACTGATCTTTACGAACAGATCCTATTTGCTTAGATTCACAATGGCAGCACTGACTCCTACCGACTTCATTGTTACCAAAGATCACATCGCACGTGTTCCGATCCTACTTGGAGCATCTAACTATACCATATGGGCACTTGCCTTACGAGGTCCTCTCTCTATGCTAGGAGGTTGGGCTTTTGTTTCCGGAACCCTTACCCATGCCGCACAAACTGATGCGGATGCAAAAAACAAGTGGATTGCCGTGGACCAGAAAGTCCACGGTTTCATAGCAACCACTCTTTCCGTTGAGCTACAACAACAGGTAGTCTGGGACTACGTAGCTACACCTGCAGCTGGAGCAGCTCCAGCTATTACCCATCCTTCGCTCGCACCAACCTTGTGGACGAAGATGGAGAATCTTTTTGGAAAGAAAGGAATTCCGGGACAATTTCTCATATTCTCCGACCTCTTACGCACTAGGGTAGATGCTAATAAGGTTTCCGAAGGACTATCTACCATCACTTCTCTCTTTACGCAACTCGAAGCAGCCGGACTTACCATCCCAGCTCATCTTAAAGCTATGATCCTTCTCTCTCGCCTTCCTCCTTCTTTTGATCAGATGATTTCCCACATAATCCAAACTGTGGAGCAAGCCGATTTCACTATAGACACGATGCTTCCTCGCATCTCAAAGGAAGTCAATACCCTTCGCTCTGGTCTCACTTCTTGTTCTCTCGCTCATCAACTCTCTTCTGGTTCTTCCAATACTCATACCGGTAGTGTCAATCGAACCATGTTCCGACTCACAATGGGTCGAGTTTTAATAGCAGAGGTCGTGGTTGTGGTAGCTTTAGAGGTCGTGGTAATGGTGCTGCTCGCCATGGCAAGCATCAGTCCGACAACTACCAGAAACGACAGGAACGAAAGGCAGCTAAGGGAAAAGGAAAAGCTTATGTTGCTGATGGTGCCTTCGCTCATATGGCTACCATCGATGAAGAATCAATGGTAATAGAATTATCTTCCGGTTGGACTACTCCTCCCGAGCCTTACGAAACCCCTCAGGAACAAACTCCTGAAGACGTTGCTGTCACTTATGACGAGTATGCTGATGAATACATGGTGACACCTGAAGACGAGGAAGATATGCAGTCCACTATAGCATGTGCCGGATGGATGACTCCATCCGAGATTATACAAGTGGCTCAATCTTCTCTTAGTGAGACTTCC